>OMNV01000585.1:0-14929 GCA_900303265.1 Brotula barbata
AGCAGTGAAGGGAAAGGGTAGGGCATGGGTAGGTGCTGCACAGAACAGGTCTGAAGGACCTGAAGAAAAGAGAGAAAAGTTCAAAATTCAGTAGGTAAGTCATATTCAAAACTGCCTCATGCATCGCATCCACACAAGCGAAGAGATAAAAGAGTCAATCTAGATAAAATATCCATAACAATGTCTATAAACTGGACAGCAAATATCATCAACACAAACACACTTACAGGAGGGGGGACACTGCAGACAGGATAGTGCTGTCCACTGAAGACCACAGAGCATGCAGGAATCTGCTGTGGAGCTGAACGAGGTGGCAAACCAGGGGGTGCCCCCGGAGGAGACACAGGATATGATATTGGAGCTGAACCCTAAACATGAACATCCAAAGTCCTCACTGTTACACAACCAGAACGTGATTTAAATCCCAGTCTGCATGTAGCAAATACATGTCATCAAAATCACATGCATCGATACTGGCACAACAAGTTTAACTGAAGTGTAATCCAGACATATACAAGGATGATCATAACTAAGATTTTCACAGTAGATACACTGGAGGTCAGTGGATTTATAGGACATATCCATTCAGTTACAGTAGTAGCTTGAAGGAAGTAGAAGTGGTTAAGAAGTAAATATGAACTAAGTTTGAAAATAAATAAATAATGTGAAACATGTTTTTATTTACTACAGACTGATCTTGTCAAAAGTAAATAACGACCACAGCATAATGTTTTAATTTCATTCTATTTCTAAGCATAAGACTAGTTAACAAGAGATAAAGTTGTTCAAATTAGCAGGCTGGTGATTGAAGAATTTGATGATATGAATATCAGAGCTATAATAAATGATCTATGGTTTGCATTCATCTACCTTAATGGGTGACATTATTCATCATGTTTCCAAGAACCTAGTCCCCCATAAGTCAGCTTGCCCGTAAGATGCTAAACAGAATTTTATTTTGAAAAACATTAGATAGATTAGATTGAATTACACTTTCAATCATATAAACTGTGGCATATTTTCTGTAAACCTGTCAGCTACTGTCATTATTCCAGTCAGAGCTTTTCTGTCATTACAACACACTCACCTGCTCATGGAGGTCCAGCAACACACTGCTCTGTTGCTGGGATGGGTGGGGGTGCGAGTGCTGTTGGTGGGCTGCAGGGTGGAGCAGCCTGGGTGACAGATTTGGTGACTGGTGGAGGGGTCGCGGGGAGGGGTTTGGGGGATGGTAGCCCGGTCGCTCTTCAGGACCGGGTCCCAGCCCTCGGGGAGGTTGTTGGCCGTATGGTGCGTAGCCCTGAGGAGGAGCCGGGTGACGGTAGTTCTCGTCTTGGTGGCCTGATGACAGGCCATGGTGTAAGTGGTGGTGGTGATGATGATGGTGGTGGTGGTGAGAGTTGGGGTGGTGATGGTGGTTACTGTTGCCATTGAAGTGGTGGTGATTGCTGTGGGCGTGGTGGTGGTGGTGACGGGTCAGACGGTCACGCCGGCCACGCTGACGCCTCATTGGAGGGCTGGGGTGAGAAAAAAGGATAAAAATAGAAAAGAGGCTGTAAACGTGTAATTAATTCATCGTCTGAAATATCAAAATATATTAAAAATGTGAATGTATCAACACAATATTGGCATGAATGCCAGGCATAAGGAGCAGATAATTATTTTTCCATTAGCAAATAACTGAGTTCACCCAGAGAACACATCAACGTTATTCAATGATGTCATTGATGTAATAATAGCAATGGTGCTTAAATTACCTCAGAGTCTCATTAAAAAATGACTTGGTTGGAAGTTAAATTGACCAATCAGACAACATACAAGTAAAAGTCATTTAGCTGCTGATGGTAATTTTATTAGCAGCAGTATAGGGGCAAGGATTTTTTGGACAACAATTGTATATAAGTATTTAAATTGAAAGTGAAATTATCTCTCATTCTTGTGTTTTTATCCTTACGATTGTCTTCAGATTAAAAATTATAATCTGATCCAACACTCCACATGTCTTCACAGATAAATGGTGGCCATGAAGAAAATCAGTTCCCAATCACTTGAATGCAGCTTTTCAAATTTGATTGAAAGATGAACTTTGGAGGACACGTTCAATGAGATGGACTTTCCAGAGTTATTCACATTTACTGAGAAAACTTAGTCAATCTATCACCGACAGGAAGAACTCAAACTGACTTCAATCTAAAAAACTTAAAGTTAAGATTTTTACCAACATCATACGATAAAATCCTGACTTTTTTCAGCCTTTTCACCATCTCTCGGTCTGCATATTGAAAATATCACCTTTTTTAGAGCAAACTTTATAACAAACAAACAACCTGTTTTAATGACATACAAGTATAGATTTTCCTTCAGATATGTAGTCTCCAAAAACATACTTGAGTGCTACAGGGAAGTATTTTACTTATTTACTTTAAATTACTTTATACCACTGAATAATTGTGATTATAAATTCCTGATTATAAAAAAAAAACAAAAAAAAAACTCGCTTGTTACCATTTCTAAAATGCAACGTTTATCTTACTTTCATTAGTGGAAGTCGTAGCTTTGAAACATGCACAAATTTACCTTCGTCGGTTGCGAACAGGCGTGTGGCATCTCTCTGGTATATAGTGGGGGTGTGGTCTGCGAGTGGGGGGCAGTTCCCAGGGGCGAATGGGAGAGGAAGGGGTAGAGGGAGTAGCCGAGCTTAGATCCAACATGGACTGCTGGGAAAGACGTTGCCTTTTGGGGCTGGGACTGTCTTCCATCTGCACAGGGAGATGAAGGAAAAGGAGGAACATTTGATGGAATGATGTCAGAGAAAACAAGCAAGGGTAAACAAAAAGGAGGGAAAATTATGCAAAAAAGAAAGAATAAAATACAAATCCTATTCAAACCAAGGTGACAGGCACTAGCCATGTTTCTTACTCACTTTGTCTCGATCCTCAGTGCACATACTATCTGGATGAAAGTGTAGCACTCCTCCTGCAGGCCAGAGAGAGGGAAAAAAACACAATCAGATAAGACGGCAGAGAAAAACAACATCGTAAGACAAGGAGACATACAGCTGTTAAGCCAACAGAAACAAACTGGCAACAACAAATAAGCAGCTGCGCTACTTTGGTCGTATTTTCCAATTCAACATTGTCTTCTTAATGCAGCCTGACCAATTTGCTCAGATTGTTCTACAAAGTGGTCTACAAAAATAGTCATATTAAAGTAGACTACCTCAAGGCTTCTACAGTGGTAAAAATAAATAAATAAGAATAATGAAAATGAAAAAGAGTTCAAGGATCTGTCTTCACAGAAACCGTCTGAATTTCCTGCTTTAAACAAGCCGAGAGGAGTGGAAGAAAGCTCTCAGAAAAAGAAAAAAAATCATTCATCTCTCTCTCTCTCTCTCTCATCTGACATGAAACGCATGCTGCTCTCAGTTATACACATGGACACACACACACACTTCTCTTCATCAAACATGTATAACACTTCAGGGGTTCCTGTTGGGTCTGCTGACAAGGCCACGCAACTTTAGAATCCAGTCATTAGCACAGAATTGTTGCTTTTCTACACATCACCATGGTGTTAGATCTAACACAAACAAAACAAACTAGACTTCGTGGTGGTGCGTACAAACAACTAAAAAACTGAAACAATGAGAAATATAAATCCAAAAATATAGTTCATAAACATGCCACGCTCTCCCAGCTGTTTACCCAAGTCTCTGTGTGCAATCTGCATGCAGCATGTGCACACAAACATTGCTTCAGCTTAGAAAGGATGTCCTTGAACTCAGCTGACAAAAGTTTCCTCTGAGCAGTCCCCCAAAAACCTTTCATCCCTAAGAAGAAAAAAAAAACTGCTCTCCTCCCCTCATCTCTTTCCGTCTCTCCCTCCATGCCTCCCTCATCCAAACAGCCTCCTCTTCCTCCTCCAAAACAACAAATGTGAAAGCGCTCCCTCCCCTTTCTTGTCCATCTGAAGTCAACCGATAGTGATAGCTCAAAGACACCCTGCTAGTGAGCAAAGAGAACAAAGTAAGAGGCAGCTGAGTGACTAGCTAATGTTTGCCAAATACACTGGCTTACATCTCGACTCATCTGCAGTCCCTTTTCTTAAGATTTCATATGGTTCCAGTCCTCAGCCGTCTATGTGTTTTGTGGTGAACTGAGCCTATTAATGGTGCATCACCCAAGGGCCCATTGGAGAGGAAATGGTGAGCCAGACCGGACGGGTTGTGTTGGCAAACAGACATGACCTTGTTTGCTCCAAGCATGGCTGTCAGGGAAGCTTGACACCATTTCTTTCACGCCAGACAATCGATTCTGGGTTGTAAACTTGGAGTATCAGCTGTCACTACGTAGCAATTCACTCTTGTCTTTTAACTCAACTATAAACACACCATTAAAGTGATTTAGAGAGGCAACCCATTTCAACCCTATAAATTGCAATAATTGTTTAAATCTAATCAAGTAACATTTTTTTCTGCGATAATCCACATTGTTCCTTAAATATGATTGATAGTAAATTGTCAACACCAACACCCTATTTCACTTGGCATGAGCCCAATATGCAATAACATTATTGATGCCGCTCTTCAAGCATGTGGCGGCAATCCCAGCAGGCACGTGAATGAAAGGCTCCCCATTAAGATGATCATATCATTGTGCAGGTCTATGCTTGAATCTGAGAAAAGGTGCAAATAAGGTAGATGGAGGAGGGAACATGTAGACGAAAACAGTGGTGAGAGCAAAAGGCACACTTAGTGTACTACTAAATTCATTCCTGACACACTCTGAAAGTTGTGTAAACAGATGTAAAACATTGGCGTGCTCAAAAAAAACAGGTACAGACAAGAAATATTTTATATAAACAAACACAGTCTTCTTCTTTCACCTATGACACTTTTTTAATACACACACATGGATTAAGGATGAGGGATGTGCAGCTGCTAAAAAGCAAGCGGTAGAGAACACAGCTGGAAGGTACACGTTTACATGATACAATCCCTTTTGTGCGTGTGTGTGTGTGTGTTGGTTATTTTGAGTATGGATGGCAACAGTGCTACTGTTACAACAAAGAGCCATTAAAAGCCTGTGTTCATCATCTTTCCAATGGTAAACAAGAACCTGCCAAGCTACACATAAAGATGCCATGACAACAGCATCAGTTTTCCTTCTGTGTACTTCTTCCATTTTTATTTGGTTCTGCACTGTGGGAGACAGTGGCGTTCAACCACAGCACATTCACAAACAAGCAAAGTGGGTATGCATACTCATCTCGTTTATTATACAATGTACTCCTAATGTAGTTAGAATTAATGTGTTGCACAATATTTGAACCCAGCCTGACAGTGCTAAGAACTGAGGTTAAATATGCAATAAGATGATAGGACCCCAGGTACACTGTATAATCAGTCCATATTAATTCTGTATAGCACTTTGCAATCTGAAACACAAATACAACAATAAATGGTTCAAACTTATTGAAAGCTCAAAGCCATTTAGAGCAGCCCTATAAACTGATTGAATAAAAATATATTTATTTTACATTATTGATATTCCAATGTCAACCTGCAAAATGTTTAAAGACCAAGACCTCATTCAATGTCTACAAATGGCAAATATAATCATAATTTTAATTTGCAACCGTATAGCACTACAAGGTTCAGCAGCATACTTGAGTAAGACCTAGACCTCGTGAGGGCCAGGATCATAAGTCATGAGTACAAAGCAACAGAATGATATTCCAGGTGCGGGTCTTTAATCTGATTTGACCTGTTTACCTGAGCACTCTACCACATCACCTGACAAGACAAGGATGTTTACTCAACAGCTGGTAGCATTTCAGATTCTCCAAGCCTATTAATCCACTATGGTCTGCCTCCATCCCTCAGGGCCTGTATCCTGTTTGAGTGTGTGATGATGCACATAAACAGAGCAGCGGGCCCTGTTCGGTGAAGCTTGCTTACCGGCCCCGGGGTGTCTGTGAGCTCCGTGTGAGGAGTGACGCTGCGCCCCTGATGACAGGTAGCTCCCCTGGGTGTGCTGCTGCTGTTGCTGCTGCTGCTGCTGGCTCTCAGGGTAGCTCCGACCCCCGTGGTGCGGCGCCCACCCCGGGTTGCTCACCCCTGCTCCGCTGGCGTTCATCATGCTCCCGTTACCGACTGCGTTACCGTTACTGTTGCTTCCGTTGCTGCCGTTCATGCCGAAATGGTAGAAGCCAGACCGCGATCGTGATCGAGTCCTTGGGGGGTCCATGGCTAAGTGGGTGGAGGGCGGTGGTGGATGGACGTAAAGGAGGTAAACTGGAGAAATGGACGCTTGAGAAGCGCAAGGAAGCTCCCTGTTCTGCTTGTCTCTACCCACTTATTTACCTCTGACGACGACCAGCCACTGCTAGCGTTTTCTCAGGCATTTAAAGCCTTTGAATGGAACTAGGTGAGATTGCTAGAAGCAGGTTCGGGGAAACACAGCCTTTTTCCGTCGCCCAAACACGAAATGCAATGACTCCATTCACTCGCCCTTCTCTGTGCAACCGAAATATCTGCAACGTTACGACGGTAAATCAGAATATCAAACGATTCTACATCAGCAAGTGGCAATCGAACCAACAGTCGTGCTAGTGATCAGTGGTTTACGTCTTTCCACAACAGCTGAACAAGTCTCCTCTTGTGTCTGTTCTGTTCTGTTCCAAAGTTAAACACTGACGTTTAATGAGCTCAATTGCACACAAATTTTATCATGAATACATGAACTCATTACCGGAATATACTTTAACCAGCAACCGACTGAGTATTGCTGGTTTTGCCACCAAAAAGACAGCGGAGATAAATACTTGGATCCTTCCACACGTCAGAACTCCGTGCAGGCAAGATGGCTAGCAATGTAACGTTAGCAAACTAAAGGGAACCAGCAGCCCGGTTAGCTGTCGGGCAGACAAAGTAATCCGCACAGGCTCATGGTAAAATGACAAGTAAATTGCAACAGTTAATAACACACCGTTACGATCGCTGAGTATATCCGCTCGTTCATTAGCATAATGTCGACTTTCCAGCTAGCCCCGGGCTAACAGGAAGCAGGATCTAGCAGGGAAAACAAGTCCAACAGTGCCGACATTTCGAGCAAGCTAACGTCGTAGCGTCGATGTGACTAGAATTAAGCCGTGCTAATGCAGAAAGACCACCAGGGTCCATATGACCGAACAAATAGCTACCGTACCGTCAGTAAAGTGGACAGTAATTACTCAATTTAAATCCCCTCTCATATTCGCTGTCGAGTGTTTTCTCTGGTCAGCGGGGAGTGTAGTGGAGATCAATCAATGGGATTTTCACATCTTTCTAGGCGCTTCCAATCGATCTCAGAGACGAGTCCGTCAATTGGTGGTTGTACAATGCACGAAGCGGCCGTTGCTTATGCGTGAATCGATCTTAAAAACAAAAATGAGAGCTTTAAAATCGACACAATGTTAAGAGTGGTGAAATTTGATTGATTTTGTGCCATCGAGGTCCATTTTTACCAGGAGCTAGTTATCTGATTTTACTTCTTTGGCCTAGCAAGCCATGAGCAGCTGCTAAGCTCATTAATAATTCAACAGCTTCATAGCAGAGATCCTATAAGATGGTTTGAAGGCTCTGGGCTTGATGCTGTACAGACTCTCTGTTACACACGTTTCAGATACACTATTTACACATACACATGTATTCTGTTCTCTGATACAGCCAATAGAACTCCATATTTACTCAAATTCTAGACCTTATCTTTTGGTTTAGATAAATTATTTACTTGAGGTGCTTAGAAAAACGTTTTTATTGTATTTACAGTACAAAAACTATTTTTTACATAAGCCTAGTCAGAGTAAGAGGTTTTATAAAAACTACATAAGATACATTTGTCCACGTCCACAACACATTTTGCATGAGCTCTTGTATGTAAGCTGTGATTCAAAATATGATGTATGTAAACTGTGCAAACATTTATGGTCAAGCTACATTACTACACTGAAGTACTTCTATGAATAACTTTTCCTATGGTAAAAAAGTCAAAACACAATGTTACACACCGTTTTTTTACTATCCAATTACATTCCTTCCTTAGAATCATATTTTGACCTCAGTCCTGACAAAACAAAAACATGGACATATCATCGTCTTCGGTGGCGCACTCTTTGTTTAGGGGAAAGTAGGTTTTCATCTGTAAGTTCTATTTCATTGTGAGGATATAAATCCCCACGTTTCATCCCTCCTCTCTTCTTCCATCTCTCTGCCTCTCGGCTCTTCTTGCTCCTCTTTCCACTGGCCTCATCTTTCCCTTTCCTCTGCAGAGCGAACGTACAATGCCTGTGACGGTGAAGAGAGAACCTGAGGGGAGCTGTGAGGTAAAGTTCATCATCAGAGCTGTCCTGAGATCTCGCCATTAGTGATCCACCTTCCCTTTTTGCTTGGACCACCTTCCTCAGCCTCTTTAACTCCCGTCTCTCCCTGCGTCTCTCTGGCCACGTCTTCCTCCTGCTAGCCCGATTCTGCGCCTCCTGGCACCTTTTCTGACTCCCATGGGCTGGCTGATTCTCCTCGCCACACTCTCCGGCTGCTTCAGAGAACTGCTGATGTTCACACATGTGCATGGACCAGGGGTTGGGAAGCTCTGAAAAAGGTGTAAGAATATGTTTGAGCAATACATTACAAAAGGTCAATGTTTAAAAAATGTCAAAATGGGTTAGACAGCTCAAAGGTTGCCCAATAGTGGCATGCAAACTAATCGACAGGTCCACTGTTCACACAACAGACAGAGTATATAAATGAAGGATGACAATATCTCATTTTTGTCTTAGCCTGTGCCTTTTGGGCTCATACTATGAGAAGATACCACATGTCCAAACAAGAATTTTGAGATAGGAAATATGTCAATGATGAGCACATATGTAAACATTCATACTAGTTTCCAGTTTTGCTAGCCTTTTGGAATGAGACAACCAAATTCCAACTATTCATACCTAGTCTTGTATCACAGAAAAAACAAGCTCTACTGCTAACCTGTCAACCGAGTTTATAGTCTATGAAAGAGGACTTTCAGAGCTTGCTGCTTACCAATCCAATGTCTCATTGCATCAGTGACTTCATTTTGAATAACTACATGTACATGTCTTTGTTTAAAAAGACATCAACTGAAATAATAATTATGAAGCCAAAGGCTACACACAGTGACACTGTAGTTGCAATAGAAGAATGAAGCTGTTTTATGGGAAGGAAAGCTCCATCTTGTTTGTGTAGTAAATGCCTCAGTAGACTTCACCCTAAATACAACAAATGTGCAATGTACAAAACACTAATTATACTAATCAGTGTAAATACTGGTATAATTAATTAGCATTTGATGATTCTAAACGCTACACCGGACGAATATAATTTGCTTTCAGGGAGACAGCTCTGTGTTTATCAAGTGTTAAGCAACTGTTCAACAGTTTGAACCTTTGTTTCCCTGTAAAATCTAATTTTCCTCTCAACAGCAGTTAAGAGAATCCTTGATGTGCTATACTTGCAGAAAACTTCATATAAAAAGACAACAGTTATTATTCAAGTTATTCAATCCACTATGCAAACAATATTTGACAATTCCAGCACATAAAGTCCATGTAAGAGTGTACATATATGTTGTTTGTATGATTTATGTTCTTTATATTACTGCGACTGCTACCTTTGGCTCTCCTCTGTATCCTGTCCTGACGTTGGAGAATGTCCTCAATGGTGTCATAGTGGCAGACATAGGGCAGTGAGGGATACGACCCACTGATCATCCTCCTCCTAGTGCACTCCTGATGGTGATGGTGACACAAAGGAAGAGACAGGGGGAGATGGACAGATGCAGGACATAAGGTTGGAACAAAAGATTAAAATTGAGTGAGCAAGAGGAAAAGAGAGGGTCATGTTCACATAAAGATACAATGACATGAGAAGCAGAGATGAGACCACGTAAAATAATAAAGCAAAGATGAATAAAGAGCATTATAAAGACGATAATCGTCTTACAATTATTATAACTTCTGACTATACAAAAAAGAGGAGACAATTTCCAGTCAACAAACTCGCACAAAATAAAGAAGGTGAGAGTGGAAAAAAACACAAAAAAAAGACTTCCTTTGGTTACTTACAAAGCCATAGTGTCCTCTCTCTGAGCAATTGTAACAATGAGCTGGACGTGTCACATGTTGGAGCATGTGGTCTTCTTCGGGCCTGTTGGGGACAGCTACCTGGACCTGAAAGTCAAATTAAAACAAAACCACATAGATTAACTTCTCACCACCTCGACCACAATATATTATTTCAATTACATTCTGTAATAGAAGAAGAACCTCAGATCTTCTACAGCTTATATCCATCAATTGAAAACGTGAATTCAAAAAGATACGGTTAACTACGTGTCTAATGAGGCTTCATTATGAACCCTTGTTATATCAGAAGGCAAGAGTGAGGATAAAGTCAATGAAAAACTCCCACTTACTGTCAGGTGGTACTGTCTCCACATATCTGGACAAGCCTGAGGAAAGTACAGAAAACAAAGACGCTGTTTGCTGGGAAGAAAATAACAAAAAAGCTAAACACAAGCTTGAGGCTGCAGAATCAGTAAACACATTACTGACAAACATTCTTTAAGCTCTCTGCTATGCCACACAACACAGCCATCAGTCTGGGAGGGCATATGAAAAAAAGAACTGTCAATATATAAATAAAAATAATACCTTTCAACCAAGGTTGCAGCCATGTTGTGATAAAAAACAAAACATTTTCACTATTAAATTGATTTCAAATACCATCAATATGAATAACATTAAAAAATTATTCACAAAATTTAACATTTTACAGACACTGTAAGTATAAAAGTGCAGCCAATCAACGTGAAGCTATTTCATGGAGGTATTTATAGTTTGTTACATCACCAATTGCAATTGGAACCAGCAATCAAATGTTCAGTTATGTCTTATTTTGAAATAGTTTTAAGACATTTTTACAATTTCTCCTTCACTAATACAAAATACAAGGTGGCCAGATTATGAGATTAAAAGCCTTTCATCCCTTGATTTACCACCAGCTGTGTTCTGTTATCGATGCAAATGCTTTATACTATTAAACTAAATACTTAATTTTCTTTTTTGTTTTCGTCACATCAATGTTCATTCTTCATACTTTCTTTTAGTATGAACTGCTCTAACGTTAAGAACATTGTAACTGTCTGTACATCTCCTGCTCCCTTCCTATCAGATGGGGTAATCTGGGCTGGACACATTGGGTCTAATTCTTTCACCTCTGAGTGGTATTTGCGGAATAGCCTGAACCTAAAGCAAATATTCAGGTTCCGAGAAGTCAGGCTTTCACAAATCAAGACTCGTTTTTCTAAGCCTTCTTTCTGGAATAACCCCAATGGTTAAACTCACATCAGAGAGGTGTCCAGTCATCCCACAGCGCCGGCAGTGTTGGTTCCACAGCGGGGGCTTTTGGCAGGGTCTGTGGCCATGTGAAGGCAATCCACAGCAGGGACAGTGGCGGCCTGGGCAGGACCTCTGGATGTGGCCCTGAACCCCACAGAGTGGACATGTCGGTAACTTCTGTGGAAAGGGAAAAACTTGTGTTTGAAAAACTGTTAAATCACTTTCAATCTACCGGTGACCATGGAATTAATACAACACTTAGGTAAAACTTAGGGAAGCCCCACATTATTTCGTATAAGCACAACGTTATTTTGCACATTTTCTGCGATGAGACAATAAATTATTGATTAATTAATTATTCACTGACATCAAGTGTGTTTCTTTACCTTGTAGATATGGCGGCTTTTGGCTTGGTGTCCTGCCCAGTCAGTCAAATAATAGCGGCTGACCTGTGATTTGTCAGCTCCCCACTGGATAATGTGATTGGACAAAAACATGAAAAGATTTAGCACATTTAACAATGAATCGACAAAACTATTGTGGTGGCTGGTATTTGGTATGGTAATTGTTTGGACCCATAAAACGAGCTCACTACTGGAATCCACTGTAAAAACATGAATTCAAACTAGCCAAAGCTGAAGTTTCCACCATTGGGGAAACAAACATTTTAGAGCCCTTTTCCAAACCTTTAAGTGCGAGTGTCTGTATACTTAAAAGATAATTTATGGAATAATAAAAGAAGCTAAATTTCATAAATAAATCGTTAGGTAAATTGATAGTAATCAACGAAGAGTTACCTTGTCTTTTTCTGATACAGCCCAGGTGTTATCAACTGATTTCACATTCTCTTCTAAAATGGAGAGAATAAACAAAAACAGCAAAATTTACAGGGACATGCGTTTTGTTTAAAAAAAAAAAAAAAAGCATACTGTGTCTATCTCCTGCAGATATTTCTTATAGTGGCACACACAAGGTATTCATTCCTATCAAAACATACCAAAGCTGCAGCAAGTAATCCACCGGGCATGTGAGAGTCAAACCCCAGCTGTATGCCCAACACAGCTCTGAGCGTTTAGAAAGTAAATTATAACACTTGACCTTCTCTCAATGACTACTGCTGAGGTGTAAGGAAACAGAAACATAAAACCCAGCTGCTCCAGTGGACCTGACGCCTGGCAACAGAGCATGCAGTGGGTATACAGGGCAGCCTCTGAAATCCCTATTCTGTCTATATACGTGTGCCTCACTGGAATCTTCACATTCAGTCTAACAGTTGGAGCTGGTAACCACGCTGTTTTTGATATTAACTTTTAACTGTGTTATATATTATGACATACACAGGGTGCTTTCAATAAAACACCCCAAATAGATGATCAAAACGTATGTTAAAAAAACAACAGAAATATGAAATAAGCCTAATGTAGTTTCATTCTTAATGACAACATCGACTCTGGTTAGACTTCTTTGAGGATGCAACCTAGCACACTTATCAGATCACTTTATGGTGGCTTCAGCAGGCATTCAAACCTATAATGGGTAAATGTGATGGCAGTGTGAGCTGCTGTGTTTGTATGATTTTTGCTCCAGAATTTCCAACAAAATTGCAACAAATCTGACAGTTAGGAAGATCATATTTATATCATTGCTACAGATGCAGTAGAGAGACAGCTAGGAAGGACAGTATAGAGAGAGAGGGAACATCGAGCAGCAAAGGGCACAGGTCAGAATCGAACCTACACTGCTGCGGTACATGGCATGGTGAGCAACCACGGCACCCAATATGGGTGATTTTTGTAACAAGACACATTTTGGCGCATCGTGGCTGATTTTCTCTCATCATCTGTCTCGGATGATGAGCTACACACTGCCGCTGTGGTGTGTATAGTATGATTCCCCATGGAATTTGACTAGGCAGGCAGTGCTTGTTCACATACATATGCACAGCCAAATTTTGGCTAGTGCAAGTGAAGCGTTGCAACACTTTGATTAAGGACATTTTTATGCAAACCATTTTGAGATGATGTTTAGCTCACCTCTTCAGTCAAGAGAGAGTTTCCAACAAAGCACACAGTCAGCATTAACAGATATGATTCTCATTCTACAGTCAGCTAAATCACATTGGATATATGTGGGCTCTGTTATAAGAGTGCTGAGTTCATATTGTCTTTTTCTTTATTATTAGATGGCGTCACATGTAAAGTTATGGCATCATTGAAGTTTAACTTTCAGCACATGCTGCTTGGACGCTAACATAAGGAGTTATACTGAATCAATTTATACATGCCATTAAAGGTGCCATTAATAAGAATTCTGTAAATGTGTCAGTTATGTGGCTACCTTACTGAAGCAGTAAGTTCTAACTGCCCTGGTATGTGCAGACATCCATGAAGATTGTGTGGGTGAGGGATGGTGATTGACATTATCACATTTTAAACAGCTGATTAACTGGGCACAGCTCGACATTGTTTGGCCTTCATCTTTCCATAATGCAGATTAACCCCTCTGAAAAATACTAATGTTTAATCATGACTGCCTGTACCTTCATCTCCAGAGTCATCCTCAGAGCTGCTGCTGCTGCTGCTCCAATACCCCAGGTTGAGCTGGATGCTTGAGTCGCCTTTTTGTTCCTCTCCTCCTACAATCATCCACTCCTCAATGGGCTGGTCACTGTCGTCCTCCTCCTCCTCCTCTTCCTGAAGTTTGGAGCTGGAAGCCGTTCGATCTCGTCCAGGGAGGGAGAGGGCCAGGAGGAGCGGGGGAGATGAATCTCTGCTGAACTGTTTATTGATGGTATCTTTCTGACTGTACTTGATCTCACTTTCATCTTCTGAACTGCTGGAGACCCCAATAGAAAAAAATGCCTCTTCATTATGCTCATCCTCATTCTGTTTAGGGTATTCCATGTCATAAATGTTAACTGCAAGCCATCTAGCACCACCAAGCGATTATTGGCTAGTATGACAGAGTTATCGCTAATGTATCTGTAGCACAACTTTTTCTGAATAAGCAGTACATTACTTAACAAATTGGATGTGCGGCATTGAACAGTTGCTTGGTAATCGAAAGCATAAAAGATATGACGGGGCTGTCTTAAATTCCATTCGCCTTCACACGTGGACCTGTGCTACAGCAGCATTAGCTACAACAACACCCGTAGCTAAGAGAGCCGATGTTGAAAAATTAACTAAAGTAGCCAATAACATGGCCTAACAGGGAAGTTTCGAGATTTATTCAGTTTGCGATCGGCTGTAGTTAACTCGGTTGCAATAACTCACAAAACGCAGTCTACAAACAGCGCTCCACTGCCAACAGTAGAGAGTTACAAGATAAAATCCCTTTGCTTTGATACATTTGAAGAACTAAATCGGTGTCTTACTTCCGCTATGTTAAAATGTTGGACAATCAAAAGCGAACACAGGCTTTAACATTTGGAAAAAAAAACGTTTCGTAAACGTCAACAAGTACTTCCTGAACACAGAGCCTTTTTTTTCCCGCACATGTCCTAATTTTACTGTAAAGA
>OMNV01000585.1:14949-28657 GCA_900303265.1 Brotula barbata
TTTTACTGTAAAAATTTTTTTTTTTTAAATACGCCGGGAAAAGATTTCTAAATTGCTTGAAAGATCCGGGAGTTGAATTGACATTCATTTTGTCCCTTCTGTTTCGGAGGCTGTGAGTGGTCGATGTACATCAACTGCACAACCATTGGTCAAATAGCTTGTCAATCAAACGGCTATACTTAGCGTGTAGGAAGTGCAATGAAACGAGACCGTGTTACTTAAAAAAAACTTAAAACTTTATTTAATTTTATTTTAATTTAGGACCATGGAAATAGCAATAAGAAAGCCATAAGCTTATTTGGATAGCTAACACGTCACCATTCGCATACAATCACGTTACTACGTTAAATTATTAAATATTAAATTATACTAAGTTAAATGTTTACACATAATTCTAAAATGGGCCTAATTACACATTGACAGATGGAAAGGGGTTCCGTTTGTAGCCTTTTTGTGCTACTCTAGAGAAAAACAAAATATCACAAGTGTGGTGTTTGCTTAACAAATCATTTTTGAAGTTGGTAACATTTGTATGGTTATTGAACAAGTGATATTTATTCCCAACTTGTTTGACTCCTGGGAAGAGAGAACCAACCAATTAGTGATTAGAACTGGTGAGCAACAGCTGTGCCGCCTGGAGGATGTGCCTTATAATAAATCTCTGCTTTTGGAACAGAACTTCGATTGGAGAATGAAGCAATGGAGTCTTACTAGGTTTTGGCGCACTTGGTGTCTGGCTGGCTCGCTGCATTCTTTTTACTATAGATATTATCCTCATGACATTGGAACCAGTAAATATAAAAGTAAAACCATTTCAGACTTTGCATCTGGTGGCACTGCTCTGCACACCATCTGGGCACACATGTGGCTATTTTTATGTGACTTAAAAGCAGTGACACTGAGCCCAAGACAAAATACCCATATGGCACAACAAAGTATATCTAATCTATTTTGTTATTTGCTAAGGTTTTCAAATGTTACCAAGCTGTAGTCCGACATGATGTATCACCACTTGAGCAATTACAACGATGGTACCCACAGACTCATGTCTCCCTGTTGATGGTTCAAATGTAAAGAGGGAAGATGAAGTTTAGAGATGACTTAAAGGTGAGAATGTAATAGTGTGTTTGGTTCTATTTGTACCTGAAAATCACAAATGCTGGTTCATATAAGTTGTTTTTCAGAGCTGTTACCCAACAATCTCTCCATGAACTGTGCTTTTGATCCAGCAGTCCAGCAAAGAATCATTTTGGTGTCACTGAAATCATCTTGCTGCATCATCTACGGACATGCAATAATGCCATATTATTCGATTTTTCTGTATTGCATCTATGGGTTGCACTGGTACTGCCACAGATCTCAAGCATGGGACAACTGTACAACCATTAACCTGGATGTGTCTCAGCAAATTAGCTCTAATACTGATGAAGTAAACATCATGGAAGTTATACTTTAAGGAATGCCTATAAGTGAAGGTTTTTAAACAACAAAAATAATGGATAGGCAGGGACAGAACAGAATAAAGAAAGACTATAAAAAAATTTAAAAAAAACTTTCCTGGACAAATTTGACACCATGCAGCCTATGCATTATCTTTGACATAATCTAACATTATGAGCTGCTCTGCATAGATGAGACTCATCATCCAATCAGAGCCACCATAAATCACACCCTACTGACATAGTGGTGTATCAGCTATGAAAACATAACCAAGCTTTTTGCAGGCAGTTTTGAATTCCAAAATCAAAACTGTCCTAGAATGCAGCTGTAGTTCTTGTGCATTTTCAGCCTTTGTTGATGGCAGCAAAAGTGTTGATTGAATCCACTGACAGATCTCAGTAGTCATTGTTGATGGTGTAGATTGGAAGGTGCTGTATTGAGGAATTTCTTCTGCTTTCTCCACCTGTTTTATTAGTTTATAAATAACAACTGACGTGTAATTCAAATACAGTGATTTTCTTTTATTTCAGTCAGGCTATATCAACTTCAATACCAAAAAAATAAAATAAAAAAACAAACAACAAAATACATCATTTTACAAATACTTAGAATGGAGGTCTGACATATCAGAATGTTAAAGAAAATTCAAACATGTCACAGTCATAACAAAATATAAAAAGTCAATACAGTACATACAATGCATTAGGAGCTATATTCAAGGTGTTTGCTATACCATATACTTTACAAAATACAGTACTACTAGAAAAGAACTCCCAATACCAAAAGAATATCAGATAATGTATACAAAATGTTATAAACAAAAAACAAAAAAGTGGTGTGCGCATTCATGCAGATGCAATTTGCATGCAAATCTGCCTCAGTGTGACAAATGATTAAAAGTTTTCCATGTGATCGCTAGAAACTGGTAGTCAGTGTGATTAGCAGTGGATGATGTTACTGCCAAATATATCTAAAAAGCTAGCACAAAACATCTGAGAAAAGAATGCACCTTTACACTTACTTTACACTCTAGTATCATATACAGGACATAAATCAGGCTAAATGGAGAGCTGGTGTCACTTTCTCCAATACTAAAATGCGATACCAAGAACATTGTCTAGCATATCAAATAACAAAACAAAGGACTGGATTTTTCTGAATTTTTTCATATAAGACAATGTTAGGTCCAATATATGCCCAGATGTAAAGTATTTCCCTTAAAATAACCAAGACAATTAGTCTTCTGTATAAGTGTAATTTACTGCCCAGCAAGTTAATATCTTAGTCAAAGCTATTATATTGTTGGCAGAAAAATAAGACGCTGCATTTCCAAAAGCCAGGTTCAAGCTACCCTTGTCTTACCGATTCTGAATGGAAAAAAACAGGGCTTGAATGATTGTAGAGATCAGTCACAGTCATGTATTTTTCATGTGATGAAGGACCTTGGCACCAAACTGTTCCACAGGGAAACATCTTGTAAAAAATAAACTCACTAATGGATCAGAAAGAAAACAAGACATATGTCATTACTAAAATCCTACAGTAATCAGGACAGTAATTTTAATAATAACAATAGAAGTACTCCTTGAAAATGGGATTTGTTTATGCAGTGATATTTTCCTTTCTCCCAATAAAGGCATTAAAAATAGATAATTTGGCATAAATATCTGTTAACAGTCCACTTTGTGTCTCTGGATGTGTAAAGGTGCAGATAATTAGCTATAATGCTATACTATTTGCTCCTGTGAGTTACTGTGGACACAGCAGTTACTGTGGTTACTGCATGCTTTGTGTTTTAGTCTAGTGTGTGTAACAGTCCAGGACAGCTTTTGTCAGTACGTATAGTATAGTATGTGTGTTTGAGAGAAAGCCTCGCAGACTTTGCACTCAGGCAGGTTGGTAGTGATGATCAAATAATTAAGTCTGATCCCCGTGTTGACAGATCTGAGATCTGTTCTGTCCCTTGCTGACGACGTAAATATAAACAGTTCTCCTAAAGCTCATCTGTGATTTGGCTCCGCTACATCTGGACTGAGCCGTTCGGCTCCGGAGTGAGAGGAGGTCTAACATGTTGATCAGGGTGGGGTTCAGTGGTTGCCGGGAGCGGGGGTATGGGTCTTGTTGTTGTGTCACTCAGGGGCAGAGCTCTGGTTCTGCTGGTATATGGAGGCTTTGTCCTTCAGCAGGGCCAGGCACAGGTGGCAGCTCCAGCTCCCTGGAAATCATACAGTTAGACAAAGTGTTTTTAGTTACATCATTGGATTCCTTCAAAAGTCAACCGTCTTTTGTATAATACTGTTAACAGGCTCTGCGGCAATTTACAACAAACTGCTTGACTTAAAGGTTTTCTGTCAGCTTACCCTCAGGTGGTTCAGTCATGGGGGGAGATAGACAGTACATGTGGTAACCTCTGTCACAGTCATCACAGAACAGGAGCTGGTCCTACAAAAACATAAGATTGACATGAGGTGCAATGTAGCAATTAAATAAGAACAGATTGCACGATGGTTCCTAACAAAATACATAGTGCTAGTTAAAGGCCACCAGAAGTTATTTAGTTTTTACTATTTATTATTAAAGATCTCGTAATTAATACTTATTTCCTGAACGCATCCTTTCAGTTCCATCAGGTATAACTAGAGGTGTGACCGTGTGCAAGTGTGTGTGCACAACTATCAAATTGTTCACACAAAAAATGAAAACGCTGTCACCCACCCCACGATTTGAATTTGTAGAAAAAACTAAAGGCCAAGATGAGACAAACATGGTAGAGGGACTTACATCATTCTCTGAGGTGCCACAAACATTACAGCACTTGCACTCAATACACTGCCAGCGGTAAGTCTTCACCGCTGCCATCATCACTGGTGTGAATTGCAGGCAGGTCGGGTGGCCTGAAAGGAGAGAACATGAGAGAAATATAGGATGAACACAGAATAAAAACTGAAGTGAAGAGTGAAGGCAAAAAATAATTACTAAAGCGATAGCTCTGAACAATTACTTCATATGGCTTCTAGCACAGTTAACAATGGATGCAGCAGTGTTATGTCCCTACCTGAGCGCCCACAGTCAGAGCATGATACAAGCTCTTCTGATTGGCCAGTCTTCTGGTTTAAGGTGGAGTCTCCCAGACAGAAGTCACAGTAGTCGTTTGGCAAGGCCAGTCCATTGGGGCCCTTCTTATTTGCTAAGCAGAACAAAGGGATCAAGTGTAGATTTGGAATTGTCAGTGTATTAAAAAATGAGGGAGAGCAGTTGAATACTAACATCCCCTTTTAAATGAATGACACTAACTAGTTTTGTATCGGTTTGCAAACACAAATTACACTCAGCACTATAATTCCATTCATGCAATGCAAGACAACATTCTCTAATCTGAGGTAACTAAATCAATTGTAATCTGATCCAAACTAAAAATGTGACTATTAGCACTTTGCAATTGCAATCAATAATATAACCCCACGAGCACTTAAAAAAAAAACACAGCAATGCGATGGTCATGTTGGAGTGAAAACGATGGATGATATGGTAAAACTATACCAGGGATTCCAACAAAGACACAAACATACACAAGTATTGTTTCTCATCAATTCAATGAGGGCACACAAAATGATTTGGAAAATCAAAAAAATGAAGTAAAAGAAAGTGGACAAAAAATGAGGGAGAGAAGTCCCTTTTACAAATGCACATGCTTGAGCACATGCAACCGAACCCCTCCCCTCTTTCTTTTCTCAGCATTAGAGTGTGACTCACTCTTCTGCTCCTCAGGCTGGCGAGGAGTGGGTGGTGCCTCGATCTCCTCGCGGTCCTCGCCCTCCTCCTCGGCCAGGTGGGAGTGTGTATAGTGGTAACTCAGCCCTGGACGATTCTTGTAGCGCTTCCCACAGACTGACACACACACATGGTTAAAAAAAGTTTCTCAGTAGTGGTGACTACTACTTATGAATACATTCCTAAAAGGTCCAAGGAGGAACCTGAAAACAGTGCTGTCCATGACCATAAAACCGCCTGTATAATGAGTGTATATTATATATTTTCTTGCAAGCAATTTTGGTGGGCACACGTCACAAACTCATGAGGCAGAGGCATACATCTCAACGGTGAGCTATAGCCACAGTTCCAGTACACACGCACACGAGTTCAATCTCTGAAAAAATTCCAGCACAGTAACTTTTCAATTTTTTTGTTGTCAGACTTGAGTTCCAGATGGGCTCTTTGAGGTTTAATCATGCATGGCAGAGGGCTTGTCTTTCAGACGCACAGATCTTGCTCATTAACACAAGACCTCTCTTGCTGACATGCATGACGCAAATGTGTCTACTCACTGTCACAGGCGTATGGTTTGTCCCTCTCCTCCAGTGCTGCAGCGGCAGCCTCCGTTTTCTTCTTGCCATTCTTGTCACTACGACCCTGAGGAACCCATGATGTAACAATCACAGTGAAGAATAAATAACACTGCCATAATAATCCACAGTGCACAATTATATACACAGGTTACTCCAAAGATTTTGTGTTGCAGTGAGCTCTCCTGATAAATGATCAACTTTTTACCATATTTTCAACTGAAATGCAAATTCAAAGCATATGGTGAGCTGCAGGATTCATTGCACTCACCTTGGACTTGCTCTTGCCCCGTCGCTTAGGGGTCTCATCCTCAAAATCTTCATCATCTAGATCATCCAAGTAGTCATCATGGTCTAGAACTCGCTGCAATGAGGTGGTATTAAGTTTTAATGACAAAAGCATGTTAAATGAATTTAATTAAAAAAACTTTGAAAGGGCATCAATGTTCCAACTTTCTACTTCAGTACACTAAGGAAAACAGCAAAGGTATGTGTGAGCATTAGAACGCTAGATTGTGTCATCTCGAATTCGTCATTGAAATCGGTTAGGGCAGAGAACTCTACCATTAACAAACAATCTACTGAACTATCTGTGTCTTAATCATCTGTTTTGTCTTGTCTAATGCTGAGTTTGGGTTAAAACACAACCAGTTGGACAGCTCAATTGTTCCATCTTCGTTTTTGCTGTTTTGTTTTCTTCCTTTCTGACTGTCCACGATTCACTCGTCTATCACTTCATCTTAAAATATTCCTGCCAAGTTGTGGTTCAGTACTGACACGGTACGGATGTGTTAATTTAGCAGTTATGTTAGATTTCACGTGAAAGAAAAAAAACACTGAAATACAGCCAAAGCAAACATCCAAAGGAGTGTTTAAGAAGGAGAAATGCAGTTGTACCTAAAGGCAAAGTAAGGAACATTATAAATCTAGAACAGGTGCTGTAAGGATGAAAGTGTCTGTGTCGCCAAATTTTATAACTTTTCAAAACAGACAAGTAACAAGTAAGTAACAGGGACATGGCTCATTAGTATCAAACCGTTCTGCAGACATTGATTTGTTTGTTTGGCTTTGGCTGTTGTCACAATTGGGTTTGATGTTCCATTTATCATAGTAAGCTTGGTTCTATTGTGTCTCGAGATCTGTTAGCTCAACTAGTGAAAAAAAGGCCACCTAATGTTGAGGCTCACCTTGCGGATTCGACCAGAGGAAGTGTGGGTAGAGGCCGAGGCGGCAGTAGGCTCCACAGTGGCTGGGTCATCCTCGGGGCCGCGGACGTCTGATACTCCGCCCCTCCTATCGAGCGGCTCCCCCTTCAGGAGAGCTTCCAGGCTGCTGCCATCCACAGCCCCCAAGGCATCACGCTTCAGACCCAGCTCCAAATCTGCCACAAACATCAAACATTAATGCATTCACACACACATGAAGAACAAATAGAGTGACAGGACAGGACTACCAACTCAATTGTGCCTTCAATGGACCCCCTTTTACAAAGGAAAAGATGCATGACATATCAGGCTGCAACCAGTTCTATCAATGGGGAAGGTTATATTACCTGTTTTCAGAGGGGGGAAGGCCAAGCGTGGGTCCTCAGGGGCATGAGAGCGTCGTTTCTTCCTCCAGCGACGGGCTGGGTATGTGTATAGCTGACCTGGAGCTACACCTGAGGGCATACAGTACAACACAAACACAAGAGCAAACATGGAAAGCACATTATAATTTGATGAAGAATACTTCAATCAATGACACTCTTATATAATGTGTGCTCTGATAGAAACCAGCTTTTTGCAAATTACAGCGGCACAATATATCATACCCAAAGTTACAATTCAAAAAATGATTTACCTCAGAACTTAACCTTACCTCATGGAATTTTCTAATTTGAATTCAGTCAAAATACAATAAATATCACCGAGACATAATACAAACCTGCACTGCGGTGTCTCTTCTCCATCCATATGTAACAGTTGGACTGGGCAACACCTGTCTGAGAGTCCAGAAAGGGCATGAGGATGCTGCGCTCGGCACACAGACGAGCATTGTAACTATGGCACTGCTCCATAGCATCTCTGTAATACTGTTCTCCCAGCCTGAAATGTGTAAGTTGGACACAGATTGGTGAAGTAACACAGATCAGAAATGTAAAGCAAGTCATTGCTGTATAAAGATGGCACAGAGCTAAAATAATAAGTGTTGTTATAATATCTATAAATCACACTTAAGTAATCTTCAAACGGAAGTATGATGTTCTCTTTCAGTATATTTCCAGGCTGAAAATGTAAATGTGCCTAACCTTATGTGCGACGGATTTTGTGTGACCTAATGACGTCATTGTTTCACACAGGGCTAACAAACACACTGATGGGCAAGGTTATTCAAACAAACATTCACACAAAACCTCCACGGTTTGGACTGTGGGAGGAATCCCACATGGACAAAGAAAGAACATTTGAAGCACACACAGAAGTGAACCAACCTAACTGAACCAACACAAACTGCACAAATAACTAATGTTGGTTAAAAGAATTTACTTTGGTTTTCAAAAAAATAAATAACAAGTGGTGCAGAAGAGCTCACATACTTTACAACAAAAAAATTTATTGTAAAGTATTAGTAATAACATAAACTAACTAGTTTTGCTTTCACACTTTCATGATATAAAATGAAAATTAATTACATTATACAAGTGTGAGTCTTACAATGACTTCAATGCCTCATAATTAGTAGTTTAACTTCTCAGCTCCGGTCTAACATACTAATTGTTGATGTAAGCTTCAAAGAGTGCTTCTATGCCTTTTAGATTTCAGTGTTCGTTGATGGTACGGAGAATCATGTGGAAATTCCTTTGATCGCCTGCGTTAACGTACGCAGCACCACGGAAACAGCCCGAACAAAAGGTTGGTTGTTAGCAATGGTCTCGATAATGCGCCCGCCAAGATGACTGCAACTGTAACTGTAAAATACATCCTCCCCGCTATCTGCTTGGCAACACTTTGGTAATTTTGTGTATTACACCACATAAACACTACTGGTTGTGCGAATTATTGACGAGTGCTGGTAAGAGTCAACACAATACAATTCAACAATGGGTTAGCTACATGCAAGCTAACCTTAGCTCGGTTGGATAACGATTCTCTCTAGGGAAACACGTTCTGTTCAAGACTGTGGCTTCCGTGTTTACATTTGATTCATTTGACAGCAGCACATTAATTGTGTCTTATCAACAAGTAAATTCTTCATTCAACGCTGTATGGGCGAGCGTTGTATTCGTACACTAAATAATGGTAAACTTACACTTTCACAACACTGTCGACGGCCGCCGCCATGTTTTCTTGATGCGGTTGTGAATAACGCCACGGCGATTGCGCACAGACGCTTGTGGCCGGTGCTGCCATCTACCGTCAAAAATGGAGAAGTGCGTAGATAACGATCGATTTTTATTGTTTGCTTTTTGTATTGTTCTTATTTGTGTCCTGAAAATATATTTTTTGGGGATAACCGAATCCATCTAATTAAAATTTTGCGTTTTTTCCATATTTTCAAATAGCTAAAAAAAAAAATACAGACTTTAAATTGTGTGATAAAAAATTGTGTTTGTCACAAGGTAAAGTATCTTGGACATTTTATTGCTGATAAAATGACAGACGATGAAGATGTATGGTGTGTGCGGTATGGTGTATCTACAACAAACATGCTATTACATACATCTTCGTGTGCACAGATTGTATATATCTAATCTCTGTTCAGTTGCAATTTGTACACCTCTCTACTATAACGTGGTCGAACTGTTGAAAAGCTATCTTACAGATACTTCAGGTAGCTTCTTAGAATATTAGACCAAGGTTGTAATGCAAGTGAAATGTTTTTTGCTGAAGGGGTCAATACTTTAAATTCTGTTCTGCGAAATCTGATGTATAATTTTATTTGCTGGCTTGATGACTCCGAAAATGATACCGAGAGTGCTTCTAAAAGTTTTATCAAATATTCTGTTCAGCACTATACGGCACCAATCCCAACTGTGGAGACGCTGGTACAGCTGTCTTTCTGTAGAAAAATTATCTATATAACTTTATCATTGTGCAATCACGCTTTCTTATTGTGCTTTTATATGTAATTTATTTTATGTATATTCTACTGTCTTTTATTTGGACCCTGAGTCTGTAATAAAGTTTGATTGATTGAATGATTGATTGATTGATTGATTGATTGATTGATTGATTGATTACTATAGCTGAAACATGAGAACAGGGCTAGGTTGGAGGCAGAAAATGACACTAAACTGTCCTCGTCCACCATTTTACTGTAAAAAATGGACAAATTGTGTGCAACTCACCACCATCATAATAAATTTATAAGTGAGTAATTTTCCAGTAGGATGAAGGAGGCAATTACACAGTACTGTGCATCCTTTGTCGTGTAATGAACGGAACTATTGGTACACAAGGACGAATAGGATGATAACCCCCGAGAAGCTGCCTTATTGCCAGACAAGTACATTTGAGACACAAAAGTACTTTTGATTTGAGGTGGGCTGGTGGGACCAATCGGGTCTTGCGTGTAAACCTAATGGTACATGCACAGAATCATTTTCCCCAAAGAGGTACTAGAAAATCGTACCAAAATTGACATTTCTGTCAGCACAAAGGCCACTGGCAGAATGCGTATCCAGTGATGTCAGAAAAATCAAAATATAGTTATATTAAGTCCAGCGCAGTGATTGTCTGTGCACATTCTGATCTCTACCTTGATTCTGGCTAATGATTTAGCAGAAACAGATAAGGGACAGGGACAGATAAAACATTACCAATTGAAGTTAAACAGTCTCTAGTCTCGTCCAAACCAAACCAGTTGTCTGAGTATGAGTTAGTGTCAAAGGCTATTACACTACCTTAAAGGAGATTCATGAGTAGACAGATTCATGAAGAAGTAGATCCTTCTTCAAAAATCACTAAACAACGTTCTCTCCTCTAGTGCAGCAAAAAGGCAGCACTAGGTTACTTCGGTCAAAATGTCATGCAATGTCATGACAACTTTGTAGGTGAACCATTATACAAACGCTTGAGTGCATCTTGTCATGATGTTTTGCAAGTGTTAGCCTGATAGATTTGGGTTGAAATAAAGTAAAGAACAGCTAACTTACAAGCATCAAAACAAAATGAGAGACAGGATCTAAGGTTAAAGCTACCAACAACTAATCCATTCACTCTTCGGAACAAATAAACCAAAATAATACATCATAAAGCACTGCCAACAACTATTTGTATGTTATTTTACATATAATTATATTTAATGAATCAATCAGTCTCAAAAAGGCATGCAGGGATTTCTCACCCTGTTGCAAAATAAATTAATATATATATATTCACACACACAACTAGATGGATTTTACTTATCCGTGGTTTCTCCAACCACCAGGGAAACAAATTTGTGGGGGCTATCAAATAAAGATAGAAAACAATTTACTGTCATTCTGACAATGTTTAATCCTGTGCCCTCACCCCTGCCCCCATCACTATTTGATGTATAAAGGAAAGGAAAGGGCTAGAGTCCATCAGTCAGAGCAAGATGATTCTGAACATCCCAGGACTGGTGATGATGGTGGTCTTTTACCTACTAGTGCTGGGTACCGGCATATGGGCCTCAGTGAAGGCCAAGCGGGTGCAGGCCAGCAACATGGGAGACCCGATACAGATGATCCTGCTTGGAAACCGAGGGATCAACTTGGTGGTGGGAGTCTTCACCACGACCGGTACAGTGCAGAGGACGACACATGCAGAATACATATTGCATTTATAGATTTACAGTTTAAAGGGTTATAAAACATAATGGTTAACCAACAAAATGTTCTTCAAGTCAGTCTTGACAACGGTTATCTCTCTGTAAGAACATATGAAAAAGCCGTTTTGAGTGAGGGTGAAGTGTCCAAGGCTTTATGGACCGGTGGTCTTCAACAGATTTGAGCAGCTCAAAATAGATGACTTAGCTGTATGATGCCTGACACTTTGTTTGAAGTAGCTGAGCTATACAAGAGTTAGCTCACACTCTATGGTGCGGTGCCCCTGTTGCAGTGAAACTACAATATGGCTTGCATTAACAAACACTATCTATGCCAACTTCATGACATCACAGAACACATTTAGGCCATTTTACAGAATAGGCTGTGAGGAATTTAAACAGGGGCCTGAGGTTCTTATCCCAACCCCTGCTACAATAGAAACCCTGCTGTTTCCTCAACAAAAATGCTTTTGGCGTCTTCAGCAACATCTTAGCGTAGGGATTAACTTTGTCCACAATGGCACCTATTGTCTGAAATGAATGAAATTATGTGTGTTTTCATGGTAGAAGTGTGTACTGTATTTATATGATTTTGTGATTGTATAAGATTACTTACTCATTTCTTGTCATTGTGTATATTTTAAACTGAAACATCAAAGGTTAATGTTATATAATATTGTCAACGTCAGTCCCTGCTACTTCAAGCAACAGCCCAATTTAAGCCTCAGGGCCCCGTCAGAGGGGCATTTGCAGAAAAAGGTGTGAAACAAAGATGACTCAGACTTTCCACAGGACAGGCAGCTGTTGAGAGACCTTAGATAACCTCAGGACATTCAGTATGGATTATGGATGTTATACTCAAAATGACCAGCTCCTGTGCTTAGGGAGACTGGTATAACACAGTTCTACATTGTAGAAGAGATTTAAACACGGTCCCGTCTTCAGCCTCCTCTTGATAAACTAACAGCTTCTGATTGTCTTTAGAAACCTGACATGACACGAATGTTCAAAAAGCATGCAGACATATTGATTGTGCATGTGGACAATTAGTCATAAATGGACAATGAGTCATTGACATTCACTCTATAGAAGAGTCATGTGTACCACTATTGGTCCACGTGCTATATTTTTTAAACCACTGATGAGATGAAGTGTTTTTTCCTTAATTGGAACTTATGTTTGTTGCTTATCTATGTGCCTCTGTGTGTTTATATATATATGCATTGTGCTTTGTACAGCTACATTTGTAGGAGGGGGTTTCATCGTTGGTCTGGCAGAGATCGTCTACAATCCAGAGCAAGGGCTGGTCTGGGCTATTATGCCCCTAACAACATGCATGACTTTTGTTGTAGGTAAGAGTTAAATGTTTGAAGATCTTCCAAAATGTAAGGGAGATGCTTATGTTATACAGAC
Organism: Brotula barbata; assembly: GCA_900303265.1. NCBI lineage: Eukaryota > Metazoa > Chordata > Actinopteri > Ophidiiformes > Ophidiidae > Brotula > Brotula barbata. The sequence goes on from OMNV01000585.1 coordinate 27,918, forward strand.
AAAACCAAGTCGATCGTCTCATTGATGTTAAATATCCTTCATATAAAGTTAGATACTTGAGAATTAAGATGGAAACAAATTCAAATATGTAGAAACTCATATGAGTGGGAGAAATGCTTTGTTCAGTGTGTAACATAAAATCAAATCCATCATTTGAAAGTTTAACTAATTAAATAAAAACATTTTGTGATGTTCTCCATGTACTGCACTATGTTTCACTGCCATGGAAGAAAATGTATAATTAAAGCATCTCCTAATCAGGAGCCCATTAGCTAGGTGCTCTCTTACTGGAAGAACTTTTTGATGTACATTGTGCAATAATTCACTAATTAACACACACACACAATGTTTATATGGTACAGCTGACTTGTTAAATTCTAGCCCATTGCCTTGGCCCCAAATCCACCCTGCTGTTTTAGGAGGCTGTGGTAACAATGCCTCCATGTTAAAGACTTTAACATAAATCTTATATCTTTGTGCATCAATCCTCGGTTAAAAAACAACAAAAAAGCTTAATTAATATCCACGATGTCCTGAAAGACCTGTTACTTTGTGTTGTAGATAATATGAAGGGATTATCTTCACATGACCAACCACAGCCTAAAAATTACTTTGTGTAATGTCACAACTCCCCCATTTCTGTAACTGCAATAGTTCACAAATTAATTCAAATGAATAATCTGATTGTTGTCTCCGTGCATGCACACACACACACACAGAGACGACTTGGTCTCTGTCTT
>OMNV01000585.1:29338-46218 GCA_900303265.1 Brotula barbata
TAGGGCCGGGGGGGGGGGGGGGGGCGGGGGGGGGGGGGGGGGGGGGATAAAGCCGTAGTCCTGTGATAGTGATAGGGTGTCCATGAGAGCCGACACATGTGAGGGCCATCTGAGGTGGAACTGGTTGAGTAAGCTGCCAGAACATCGTTCAGGCAGAAGCCACACATATTTTGTGTTTTAATGAAAACGCACACTCAAATAAACCTTATATCTTATATCTATCTATCTATATAATATATCTGTATCTTTTTTTCTTTTCTAAGGTGGACTTTTCATTGTCAAACCAATGCGAGACAGAAAATATGTGACAATGATGCACCCATTCCAGATCAAATACGGGAAGGAGATCTGTGGGGTCTTATCTGTGGCGTCGGTAATGACTAATGTAATCTGGTTCCCAGGAACTCTTATCGGCTTAGGTGAGCGGCACTGATGTTTTTTATCAAGAAGTCACACTTTCCCAAGAATACTATTGTTCCTCCCGTGAACTGTTATAATAAATATGCAAACAACATTTTGTGGTCTGATTAAAGGTTAGGGTTAACCCTAATCATAACTTGTTGGCCTAATTACATGCATTACTGCATGATGGAGATCAGGACCTTGGGCAAAACAACAATGACTAGATTATTCACACACAGACTACCTACAAAAACCATACATTATAATATATCAGATTTAAAAAGAATACCAATGTGGCATTTGTTTTGGGTGCTTGTGTGCATGAGGGTGTTTAGGCCTTGTAATTGGCCTCTAATTGCCACATCAACAGCTGATGGACCAATCAGGCAGAAACCTATTTAGACTGTAAACCAAAGATTGTAGGGCTGCCTTCTGGATGCTGAACAGACTGAGAAGCTCTTATTTTCTTTGTATTTTCAGCTTGGCAACATTTATCTTTTTCTTTTTAAGTGTTCTCATTTGAATAATAAAGTAGGTGTGTGTAACAGTGCGTCCTTTCCATGTAAGCATGTCTGGTTGCGTCTCAGTGACTCTGAGGGAGAAGGGACTCCGTCACAAGAAACAACCTCTTTTTCTGAAATGGAACAATGTGCACTTCTATATATGTTTATATAAGATTCTGTTATATTTATAGGTGGAACCATGAGCGTCATCCTAGACATGTCATATTATATTTGTATTTGGATCTCTGCCATCGTAGCCATCATCTACACTCTGCTGGGAGGCCTCTACTCTGTCGCTTACACAGACATCATACAGCTCATTCTTGTATTTTTCAGTATGGTGAGTCCCTCAATCAACACAAAAATATTCATTTCACTTCAACTCAGATTGTAATAAACACTTTGAAATAGGTCAGCAGTTGTTCATTGCGACAGTGTATCAGTGAAGTGTGGAATTCAGATTATAAGACCACATGGATGGAGTAAGGACTGATCAGTAGGTCAGGTAGACAGTATTTACTCATCTTTTCTGCAGTGGCTGTGTGTCCCCTTTGTCCTGATGAATCCGTCCTCGGCTGACATCACAAAGACAGCTTTCAACTCCACCGTCCAGAGTTCCTGGATTGGTACAGTAGACACAGACAATGCCTGGAGGTGGATTGATCTTTTCCTGTTGTTGGTGAGAAGATCATTCTTTGCTCATACCAACACACGCAATACTTCATGATTACTTAAAGAGCTTTTTTTTTCACGTCCACATTTTCACACAAAAAGCCTCGTGTTCCATCTACAGTTATTCTGTCTGTCGAAGTACATCAATATTTTCTCTCTCTCTTTCTTTTTCTTTCTTCCTTTCTGACAAGTCTATCGGTAACCTGGGCGTTCAGGACTTCCATCAGAGGATGCTGTCAGTCTCCTCATCAGCCACAGCACAAATGATCTGTTTCATTGCAGCTTTTATTGTCTTAATACTTGGAATCCCTGCTGTGTTGATTGGAGCAGTTGCAGCATCAACAGGTACAGCTGAATAGAATACATCAGAATAGAATTGAATATTTTTCTTAACCAGTCTTCATCTCAGTAAAATGTTTTCACATACCGAGCTTGCACATAGTCCTCAATTTGAAGGTATGTTATTTTCCCAACTATATGTTTGTATTATAGACTGGAACATGACCTCATATGGCTCCCCATCACCATATGAACGTGGGGAGGCCAGTCTGATTCTGCCCATCACTTTGCAACATTTCACTCCAAGCTTCATCTCCATTATTGGAATTGCAGCTATAGCTGCTGCCGTTATGTCATCAATAGACTCGTCTCTCTTGTCAGCAGCCTCAATCTTCACTTTTAACATCTACAAAAGCATCTTAAGGACAAAGGTAAGTGTGGGCCAAAGTAAAGGGGCTGTTATCAGTGATTATAAGAGACGAGGAAACTCAGTCTGTCACAGATTATTTTATGCTTAATTTTTCTCTCCCTCCAGGCATCAGAGAGGGAGCTTAAATGGGTGATTCGTCTTACTGTGGTGATGGTGGGTTTGATTGGTACAGGACTCGCCTGTCTAAGTAAGAGCATCATGATATTCTGGATCCTGGGTTCAGACATCAGCTACACCATGATCTTCCCTCAACTCATCTGTATCCTATTCTTTAATATCTCCAATGGCTATGGCTCCTGTGTGGGCATCGTAGTCGGGATGTTGTTGCGAGTGTTGATTGGGGAGCCATTGCTGGGGTTTCCAGCCACCATCCACGTCCCAGGTAGCACTCTAAAGAATGGCTTGTATGTGCAGCGGCCTCCCGTTAAGACTATCTGCATGCTGTCTAGCGTGGTTGCCACGTTATTGTTCTCTTATCTGACTTCGCTGCTTTTCAACAGTGGACTGATTGATGAGAGGTGGGACGTGCTCAAAGTGAAAGAGAACCCCTTACCACAGCAAGAACAAGTAACAAACGTTGGCACCATCAAAGCACATGAGGAAAATGAGAAATCGATAGTTCAGAATGAGACTGAAGTAATGTTACAAACACATCAGCAGGCCTATAAAGTTTCATGAATGGAGAGTTAAGACCAGACACGAGCGGTCTGAAAACCAAATCATTCTTCAAGAATTCAGGACACATTTTTCATCATCAATATTGAGCTTGCAGTACAACATATACGTTTTGTATAGAAAAATGTGATCATTTTCATATTCCTCAGAACTTGTATTGCCAACTGCTGAATTTACCATCTCAACTAAACACACACACCTCTTACCAATGTCCTCACCGACCTCTTTTACCTGCCTGCCTGGGGCTTTGACTGTTGTTTATCTCTCCCACTCATTTGAATTAGATTGCTTGTTCTGCCACACAGATATCAGTATGTACAAATATATAATACTGAATCTGATTTGTTGAAGGTTACTTGTAAGGTTCCACAAGAATTAGTGGTGGACTGTTTATATTGTATTTAAGTTTAGTAATTAAGTAATATTTGTTTTATTTGCTGATGAGACTAATTCATATAACTCACGCAAATATTTTGAAAAGTTTCTTAATGTAATGGATGGGGAATTGAAAGTCTGATAGAAATGGTTTGATATTCATAAAGTATAACTTTAATTTAAGTAAAACAAAGTTTATGATATTTGGGAGTTGGCAAATCTGTAATCAAGTTAAAATTATGATTAATGATGTTGAAATAGAAAGCGTGTATAAAAATTAATTTGTGGGCGTGATAATTAACCTTAAATTATGTTGGAATTCACACATAAATAATGTGAAAACAAAACTATATTACATAAAACTAAACATATTGTAACGTGTTTGGGGTTATGTGGGTGGGATTTTCCCATCATGCCTTCTGGGCATTGTACCGCTGCATCTTGAGTGACATTATTGTCACCAATAATGACCCTACGCCTATGTAGAGTGAAAGACGACCGTTACTGTTACATGAATAACCTATTGCACTCAATAAATTAGTGCTTTGTGATTCAGAGTTCTTCTATTATTTCCTCAACTTGCTACAATATCTTGAATGATAATTCATTATTAATACCATACTGTTCTCTCAATGTTCCATACATTGCCTGCTAAGTACGGGGAGACATATACCATACTACATACCATATACTTTTCATAAACTTACATGCTTTGATGGTTTCAGATCTAGTTGATCTTAAACTCGTGGGATACTTTTTCTTAGATAGAAACTAATAATGTGTGAATCACTTTGCAAGTAAAAAAGAAAATGTTTAAAAACGGTGGTAAATCTGGTGTATGATCTTCATTGTGTATGAAATGTATTTTCGCCTCTGTTGCTTCTTCTAAAAATAATAGTAAAAGGGTTGCTGTTAAGTTAAATTATGTAAAACGGGTTGGAAAACTAAAGGTTCAGCCTGCACCTTCTTGGTTAATCTTTTTTGTTCACTTAGCATTTCAGTGTTTTCCTTTTAATGTAATACCAAGTGATATTTACTTACTTTTAGGGGCATTCACTGTGAAAATGAGGACTTAAATAAACTTTAATAGGTAATAAGGACTGAATTAAACTACTACTACTACTGCAACCTGTCTGATGGTTAACCTTCTCTAGAATGAAACATGGCTGTCTGTCAGTATTCAGTTTGCAGCATCACACTCAGTTCATATCTGAATGCGATGCCATTTTATCTGTTTACAGTCTACATGCAGCAGACATGTTTGCATTCCTGTGTATCCTGTGTAAAAGACTAAACATGTCACACATGTCCACAGATAATTCATCTCGCGCTCCTGTGTCTGATTAGTAAATCAACAACTTGGTAGGTAAATATTTGACAAATATTAACATTGAGTACAAATTGTTACTGCGACAACAGAATCATGGATACAAAAGCAAAATTGAGCACAGCACAATTTATCACAGAGGTGAAACAAGAACTGGTCCTAGAAGCATATGAGGCATCAAAGAAATTATCCAAACCAAAACCAACACTGCAAGTGGCCAAAATGTGAAGAGTGGTGAAGCAAAACATAGTGGACACACAAAATACAAGAGTAGCCTATATTAAATATTGGATACAGAATAGACCATGATCATTCTGCATTCATGACTGTCTATGTGATCCTGTTATTCATGCTCTGTCCAATTTAAGATCCAATGGTATCACACAGAGGGCTTGTGAGCAGGTGGAATACAAATTATTATATTCAATTAACCAGCCATCGCTACAACAACAAAAAAAAAACACTGAACCAATGAATGGGCTCTAGGTTGGTAATTGAGAGAGTCCCAGCAGTGACATCAGCTGGAATCTTGTGATGTATAACTGCCAGGTCAATGTGAATGTAACTTCTATGCGATAGAATCACTCATCCACCACAGAACCCTCAGTCTGACACAGATCCAATGGGAACTGGGGAGACTGGAAACATGTAGTAGTAGTAGCAGTAGAGTGTCTCAAGCAGTTTTGTGTCTATTCAGCCCGTAAGAGGAATTTTGCCCATTCGTGTTGCTGATTATGATAATATGTGTTAAGAAACCTCAAACTCCACCAGCGTGTGACCATGGCCTTCCAGGAAGAAGGAAATGACCCCCAAAGTCATCATCTACAACCTGTGTGCAATCACGCACTTGTGAATAGAAAGAGTAGCGTGCTTAACTAAAACAGATACTTTTATGCTTTACAGCAGTACTTTTTTTGTATATAATAATGCATTGTTCTGTGTGTGTTAGCGAAACTCAATTCTATAAGTCTACAATTATTGACACAGGAAAGTTGTTAAACCACTTAACTGTTGTGTAGTCCTTAGTTTAAGATGTTTTAGTTTATTGTTGTTTTTGTCAAATACAAACAAATTATTCATAATGACAATGCAGTGCTCAATTAATTGAATAAACTAAATACGCCACAATAAATAATATAAATACACTTCAAGAAATGCACACACTACAGCGACTTGGAAACAGTAAACAGGTGTTGTAGTGATAAACGTAACTCCCTACGGGTTGTCAGTTCGGAGAAGCGCAAAGCTCAATAACGGATCACTAGAACGTCTACCAATAAATTTCCCAACCAAGCTGAGAAAATTAAGCTTTTAGTGCCTAATATTTACTAGTCCAGTAGGTGGCGGTAATGCGCCAATGCCTGTACACTACATTCAACTGCTAGTAGAAGTAGATATTCAAAACGTCAGAGGCTGTGGGTGATACGTCACTGTTCACGTGATAGCGTGTAGGCGCTGCGGCGCAATTTACCCATCAGAATGCTTCTTAGAAAAAAACTGTGCGTTTATTGTGTTTCCGCTGTGCTGTAAGGTGAGATTATTCAAACAATTGCCCGTCATTTTTACGTATTAAAGGTTGAATTGTTACACGGAAGTGAACTGAATGTGGCTCAGTCAATGCTGTGAATTTAGCTTCGTATCTCTGCTAGCTAGCCCAGCTCGAGGTATTCGTCAAATTCAGTTTTTAGAGTGCCACACTGACAAACTGCAAACACGACAATTATCGAAATATGACAACTTTAATAATGCGTTGAGTACTTAGGTGAAGTTGCACTTGCACCGAAACGCTGAAAAACCGATACTAATACTGAAACTAGTTCACTGTTATTAATGGGTTTTGTCACCTACGTGTGATGTTTTGCATAACGGATAAACCATATTAATCGAAACAGATGCTGTGCTTAGAAATTCGAATGATGTCAAAATGTAAATGGTGGTAATAATGGTTATTTAATTACGTTATTATTATTTTGCACAACCAATCCTCATAGGCATAAAGAATTATTTAAATAAATATGTGTGTGTATTTGTTTATATATGTATGTGAGTGTCTGTATGTAAGTAGAGTATTATGTATAAGTGTGCAGTGAAAACCTGAATATATATATTCATTATTATAAGTCACTTTGTGTGTGTCGGTGTCATGAATTGGTTGGCCTAAGTAGGGAAATAAAGTTGTAATATGCAAAACATATAAATACTGCTCTTGAAGCATTTGTGTATTAGTGCTATATCTGTGATTGTCTGGCTGTTCTCAAGTAAATCGAGAAGTGTGAAGAACAGCTTGAACCAATTACCACAAAAAGTGTGTTTAAATAGCGCTGTTCTTGCCATGCAGTGACACTCTGCTTCTGACTTCACAGCTACTTTGTTCTACATGGAAGCTGTAGGAGGAGGAGAGGAAAGGCTGGATGCTCTGCAGAGAGAAGACGCAGAGCCAGGCTGTTCGGGTCTTAGTCGGTCCAAAATGACCTCTGCCAATATGGATGTCCAGCTGCAAGAAGCAGCCAGAATGAAGATAGAGGGGAATACTTTTTACCGGGAGAAGAAGATCCGGTCTGCCATCGGCCGTTATCACCATGCTCTGCTGGTGCTACGGTGCCTGGACCCCGATGTCACAAAATCAGTGAAAGGGTTTGGACCTGACATGCCTGTTCTCTCTGCTGAACAGGAGACATCACTGAGAAACACACAAGTCGACTGCTACAACAATTTAGCCGGTAGGCACAATCATCAAACCACGTGTGCATTTCCCCCAATTATTCCAGCAGAAGACGTGTTCATATCATGTTCAAGTAATCAGGTTCTGTTATAATAGAAATGTAACAGAAACAGTATAATACATACATTTTCAATCCCCCCCCAACCCCACTGTCCACAATCTGTCCTCTGAACTTTCTTCTCTCTGTCTCAGCTTGTTTGTTACAGAGACAGAATGTCGACTATGCTCGTGTCCAAGAGTACAGTCTTCGGGTGCTGCAGTGGCGATCATGTGATGTCAAAGCGCTATACAGAGCAGGAGTGGCCACCCTTCAGCTGGGAGATGCCGAAACTGCCAAGTATTACCTCACTCAGGCTTGTAGGGAGCAGCCAAATGGTATGATCACACAGCACATGAAAATCATCCACAGCAGTTTAGCTCATCCATAGGATCTCATTGTCTATTAAGTATTAAATGTCTTCTGCGCCTCAGCATTTGCTCTTACGAGTGTAGATGAGTGCTTTCTGTGCTGTCCCCCATTAATTCAGAAGGCATTTTTATTCTATAATAATGTTTTCGTGAATGTTTTCCCAATTGATAATATTGTTAAATAGTAAAAATAATTGACTTAGGAGTCACAGAAGCAGAGTATTGTGTGGAGCAGCAGCCCCGCCCATGATTAAACAGAGGAGAGGAGAACCACCACCATAAATGATAGCAAAACGTAACTTAAGGTCTCACACTGCGCTGAATGAAAGTAGTGCACATAAATTAGGTTAACAACAGATAAATCTGCTCTCTACTGCTGAGTTTCTCTCCTCTGTTTCACTGTGGGCTGCTACTACACACACTCGGAGCTCAACAGAGCAGAGAAGAAACAGTGAACCAGCTGAAGTACGCGAATTGACAAAGAGGCCAATTAGAATAATTTTATGCAATTAATTTTGCAAACTCTTTCGTCGCCATGTTATACCTTTTTATACACCTTGGATAATTTAACCTCTCGACAAAACAAATCTATGACTCTTTATTTTGCCTTTGTTGCCAGATGTCAATGTCAGGAAATACCTGAAGACGGCTGAGGAGAAGCTGAATTGGGAGCTGAAAAAGGAAAAAGCCATGTACCGTGGCATGTTCTCCTCCAGCCTGAAGGGCAGCACAGGAGATAAACCAGACTAAGAGAGAGCTGGTTTAAAGCCTGACACTTATACCCACCAAGTAAAACCTCTGAGAGCGACTTAGTTCAAACTGGGAGAGTGTTGTGCATTGATAACGTCACCTTGTCTCCTGTAGGTGTGTGAGGCCAACACGGTCTGGGAATGCAAGTGACTTAACAATTGTTCCTTACCATTTTTACACAGGAGAGCAGAGATGAAGCTGCTGAAAATAGAAACAAGACACTACAAAATTTTGTTACCGAGAAACAGAGAAATACTGTTTATTTGACAGTAAAGGACAATGATATCGATGATCCTTCTGAAAGATACAATAAGTAGTGAGCTTTTTTTTGCACTATTCCAAATGATGATAATGCCTTTAGAGATGTCATTGTATTTGATTGAGCCACTGGATTGGTTTTTCATGCATTTGAAAAACACCAATAAAATGTGCATCTCAGTGTTTACTAAAATATTAAACAAGTTATAAAATGTTCACTAAATGTACCAATATGATTTCATTTTATTACTCTGTTTATATGACTGACAGTGAAATCTGTGTTATTTTAAACAGATTTTCCAAACTATTGAAAGACATGGCGTCTCACATCAGGGTTATGGGGTTGCTATATATTAAGGCAGCTTATCGTCTGACCAATAGGAGGAGTTAAATAGGAGCATTTGTAAAAGGAAAAACAAAATTTAAAATGATATGGGGCTCACCAGTTTAGAGCACATAACATATACTGCAGCAGCACAGGTACAGTTCCAATCTGTACCCTTTACTGCATGTCATCCTTCTCGTTCTATACATGTATATCTATATATACATATATATATATAATGAAGCAGATATACAAAAAATAAGATCTTTAAAATTAGATAACTTGAGCAGGCCAACAATAACCAAATTACTGCTACATTTTATAACATTTACCCATATTTCAGTATCATCAGTAGACAGAATATGCAAACTCACCTAGGAAGGACTATGTTGGGGCACCCAGTGGCTCCAGTGCGTACCACGTAACGTAGTGGTACGGGTTCAATTCTGGCCTGTGACCCTTGCTGCATGTCATCCCCCTCTTTCTCAACCCTGTCCTTCTGGTGTGTGTCTACTGTAACTATCACAATAAAGCAGAAAATGCCAAAAAAAAAATTGAAAAGAAAGGACCAAGTTCAACCAAGGATGCAAACCCACAACCTTCTGACCGAGACAACAGTGCTAAACCTGTGAGCCATCAGATATTCCAGTTATTTTCACCTATAAAGACATGAAGTATAGGTGAATTAGATAAATCACTTTTAAAACGCATAATTTATAGCACAACACTGAATAATAGCATCATTTTTTTTTCCTGGTAAAAAATATTGTAAATTATGATAAGTCTCCAAACAGCCATCACAATCAGTAAAAAAGTTGTATAGGCTGTATACTGTGGGTATTTAATGCACAGTACATTTTTAGTTACAAGTTTATTTTATTATAAGCCATGAGAAGCCACATTTTGTCTCCAATAACGCCCATTGTTTAATTGTTCAATATACATTTCAAAATCCTGAGCACATCAGGTTAAAGAGTATTTGCTTGATTTTGGTCAATAACTGGCCAATATGATTGTACTTCAAAGCAATATTGCTCATAAACAAAGAGGAATATCACGTTGTCACAATAGCTATGTTCACTGAACAGAGTCACAGAGCAGCATGCGGGGGATGGGGTACATATACACATTCATATTCATACATTCTCATGGTTTACAGGAGCATTCAATCAACACTTTTCTACTGAAGCTGCTTATAGTCACTATTATGAGGTTTAAGTAAATATCAAGGCTGTTCATCTTAGAGGCCCAGAGATTTGTCAGGTTGTTTTCATGCCATGGTCGAGTTGTCCACAGATCAGTACCCTTGTCAAGGTAGCAAAGCTTGAAACTGCTGGTAGACCATGGGATATTAAAAATTGCATTGAAACCCTACAATGAATATTTCACATAGTTTGTAGTTTTTTGCAGCTCCTCAAACGAATACTTCATCCCAAAATGGAAGTTGTCATTTTCTTCTGTATCTTCTTCCATGACAGTTCTTGTTCTTCAGCTTTGAGCCCAGTTGTAGCTGCAAGACTTGTCCAGGACAAATCAGATTTTGGGGTTGTTTTTTTAAGATATAAAAATGAATTCTGCAGTTGTTAATTTTACAAAAACATTACAGTATGAATGACCTGAATCCAGAACAAAATTAACTGCAGAACACACACCTTTTATGTTTCTATGGCCTGAGAAGGATGCACATCATATTGGTGCTGAATGACAGGACTGGCAGATCATTTCATTTAATTGGTGATTGTTGAAGTAATGAATGTTTTGCTGTAGTTTAGATTTTTTGAAATCTATACATTTGAAAACTATGGCCTTTCCTATTACATAAAATATTGTACCAACCAACTATTGTTGGTATTTTTCATGTAGCACACAAGCAGTTCTTCATAAAGCATATGAAAACTGTGCCTACAGGTTGTCCCTTTGCAATACATATCTCACTTCTTGGATGGTTTCCGTTTGAGACTAAGAGACCTCATGGAGCCAAACACTCTCCTCCCCAAGTCCCTCAATGAACGGGAGCGCTGGAGGTGCATCCGTGGAGGAGGTGATGGAGAGAAGGAAGGTGAGGAGAGGGGGGACAGGGAGTGACAGCTGCCTTCCAGACTCTGTGACCGTGAGAGGTTGAAGAGACTGGCAGTAGAAGATAGGCGTTTGTCTTCCTCCTTTGACCGGAGTAGTCTGACGCCTTCATCTCTGCAGATGCCAAGGCTGCCTTGCCCCACATCTAGGGAGGAGACCCAGTGTGTACGCTTTGGGGGTTCCTCACCGTGGGTACGAGGTACCAACATGCCTTGGGACTCACTGCGGAAGAGAGCCCTCCTTGAAAGTCTGAGGCTGGAGCTGCGTCTCTCTCCATCATCCTTCCCCCTCCTCTTTGAGAAACTTGGGGAGTGCTCTACTTTAGGCCTCTTGTCCTTACTGCTGGACGTGGTCTTCACCCTTTGCTGTTCCCTCCTCCAGCTTCCACTGCTGTTCCTCCTCCATCCATAGCCATACTCCGCTCTGTCCATCTCCTCCTTTTCACTCTCCGATTCCTTACCCCAGATGCGTCCCTCCAAGCCTCTCCAGAGTTTGTTCGAGGTCTTCCTAGATGTGTGGGCTGCTGTTTGCCTCTTCTCTTTCCAAACAGAGCTGTAATCCTCACTCTTGGCATAGCTGCTCACTGTCGCTGCCCTGATCAACTTGTGGGATGCATGTTTACCTCTGTAAAGCCCCTCCCCATCCTCCCTCTTCCAACCACCACTACTACCGCCTCCTCCCCCAGTCTGCCGAAGCGAACCCCCCCTTAGCTGGAAGCTGCCTTGATCTGGCGTTGAGCCCCTGGTGTTGGCACGGGGGAGAGAGCACTGAAAGGGGGCATCCCTCCGGAAAACAGAAAGAGGTGTGGCACCCAGGGGGGAGGGCTGGAGGGGTCGGGGAGGGGAGCGGCCTCTGGCGTTGGGACGGGAGGCAGGGGAGGAGGCTGTTGATGAGGGAAGATCAGACGGGGATGGGGTTTGCTGGTAGTGGCCATGTGTGGAAAAGTGGGGTGAGGCAATATGAACAGACTGATAAAGATGAATGGGGCTGCTGGAGTGTGAGAGAGGGGAGTGCGAGCGAGGAGGGGTGAGACTGGCCTGTGACTGTGGAGAATGGGTGACACTTAAAGACAGCTGTATTGGTCTCTGTGGAGTCAGGTCAGTCAGCCTTGTGTAGTCATTTGACTGCTCCTTGTGGGTCATTAAATGACCTCTATTTGAACCCCTTGCCTCACCTGCCATGTCTGCTTTGAAGCAATCGATATCTAGCTCCACACCCTGTTCCATCAGTCCAACCACCACAGCCCTAGACAGGCCAGAGAGGCGTGAGATCTCCCCCACCATGTCCGTGTCTTCACATGACTTGAGGCTGGACATGGACGCTTGGATCAAGCTGCTACGCTGAGACACAGGAGCTGATTCTGAATTTGTACTAAACACTGATATTCCCGTCTCAGGCAGAGCACCACTGCTCCAATCCAGCGAGCGAGAGAAGGCGGGCTGTCCGGGTCCAGAATTGGTCCCAGACCCTGAGGTGACCTCCAGTGAACTACGGTGGCTAAGGCTGGAGGGACAGGTAGATATGCGAGGCCGAGCTCTGAGCACTGGCGTGGGTGTGGAGGATGAGAGCGATGCAGCAGAAACAGTGGAAGCTGCTCCAAAGTCCCTCCTCAAAGCCCCACAGCTCCCATTTTTGGGATTGTCCACCAGTCCCTGGCTTGAAGCAGGGGACAAATTCAAGTTGAGGTTGAGATGTAGGTTTATATTTAAGTCCTCGCCAGTTGCCGAAGGAAGGTTACCAAGGTTGATGGAGTTCCTGGTGGCTTTTTTCCCAGTAGTGCTGATGCTGACCCGGGCTGAGTTCCCCAGCAAAGACTTACACGGTGTGACGCTGCTCCCTGCAAGGGCGGAGTGTGTGCTGTGACTCTCAAAAGCAGAGAGGGACTGTGTGGATCCATGACTCTTGCCAGGGGTGCAAAGACCCCTGTGTGGGACCGGAACAGGGGTGGCAGCTGGAGTGAGATCGGCAATGGAAGCCATCATCCGACCGTGGTACTGCCGAGCCAGTCGGGATATGTACTGCTCAAGTTGGGTGAAGGAGGCTGGCGTAGGAGGCTGTTGGGGTTGGAGATTCAGCAATGGGGCAGAAGAAGATCCCGTTGGATCGTCAGGCTGGGATTCTTCAGGGCTTGAAGAGGCGGACTGCTCTGGGCTCTGAGAGGTGAAGAGCGGACTCTGAAGGGCCACAGCATGCAGTGGACTTGGGTAGGAGTATACCTCTTTAGTCCGTCGGGACACCAGGTCTGTGCAGTAGCGAAGGTCCAGCTGTGGTCTTGGATGGAGGGTGGAGGAAGGGGACGTGGGCTCAAGAAGTGAGAGGAGTGAAGAGGGCAGGGAGTCACTGAGGCCTGAGCAGAAGTCAGACAAAAATCTCAGGCCAGTCACTTCGAGGTCACTCAGGGCTGGAAAGACATAAATGAATTGGAGAAAGAATCAGCATGAATGATTTCAATGTAAACGAATCCAGAATTCAACTCTGATGGTCACAGATTTCTATCCGGACAGGAACAGGGAATTCATTTCACCGGATACCACGGGTCTCTGAGGTTAAGTTGGGATAAGAGATAGTAAAATCACGGTTGTTAAAATTAATATGTTAATGCACGAGAGTACTTTAAAAATCATGAGGCAGTATTATTTTTCTTAATCACATTAATGAATTATTCAGGCCCGTTTGTTGCACAGTTGGTTGGACGTTATAAAGCAGTTATATTTGATATAATGATATAAGAACACGGCGTCGGCCTATATTTACCCTTGATGCTCTTCTGGCAGTTGAAACACCTTTGTTATGCACTTTTATTTCATTTAAATATTATTGAATTTGTTTTACGAGGGCAATAGAAGAAAATGATGATCAACTAGGTTTTCTAGCAATGGTAATACGTGTGTTTAATACTTTTATATTATTTGCTGCACTACTGAACATTATCAGCCTGTTAAGTCCAGATAGCCAGTTGTAGAACGACGGTCTACTCAGTTATAGATGATGGAAATACCTATGTTGAGCACTTTTAAATTATTATGCTATTATTTGAACATTTATAAGCAGCATTTTGTGACCCATGCAGAATTAAGGCATATGTTATATATCTCTGTCGATATGACAAGGAATACAGTATATATAATATATAATAAATAATATTCCTGGAGTTAAAAACAGTTAGAGTATATATTTTTTTCCAACAGGATAAAGAATGTAATTAATTGCAATTAATTAAAATTAGGATTGAAACCCTGGCAGACTGGTTTAGACCTCACTTATTTTGTTCGTCCCACCATGGCTTCAGACCTTGCGCTCATTGAAGTTGGTTAGTTGTAGTTTATTCAAAAGTGACACCGAGGTTACCAAATCTTCATAAGCTCACCGGAAACTGTCCCCCCTTCTGTCTGCTCAGCTCCTTCTTGACTGATCTGCAGTGCAGGTTGCTGCTGCACTGCGCTTTCTGACCACAGAGTGTCACTGTTGTCACTGGACAGTGGGCCCTGCTCCCAGAGCTTCAGGGGTTTGGCCAGCAGCGCCGGACCACCCTGAGCAGCATCGCTGGACACAGAGTAACAGGAGTCTGACAGAGAGCTTCCACTCACCGAGTAGAAACCTTCACAGAGGGAGAAACAGGTTCAGTCAGTGTGTCTCTGTGTGTGTGTGTGTGTACTGTATACAGTATGTGCATATAATCTAAGGTGTGTATCAGTGCATACAGGAACACGTTGACTAGCGTCACAGTGAATGTGGATAAGAATGTGGCAAGAGTTTGACATGAGATTAGGAACTGAATGAGTGAGTGAGTGCAGAGGGTGAGAGCAAACGGGGAGACAAGGGAACGGTTAATGTTTAATGGAATGTCTCGCACGCTAGCTGTGATATGGACCGCTGTCTGCTTTTCAGGCCACAGTGCAGCGTCCACTCAGTAGTGCTACCTGAGCTGGGTCTGGAGTCACTTTCCACGTGAGGTGCACTGCTGGGGTCTGGAGTTGGGGGAGACAGCAGGTCAGAGGGGGCATCCCAGGACAGAGTAGACCAGCGGGAGTTACCACTCCGACCGGCTGTGGAATGGATCGCCCCATCTCCAGGGGTGCTGCCACAATCCACCGAGCTGCTCTGACTGGGTGCTGCCAGTACACCTGTGGGGGAGGGAACCTGAAGAAGACAAAATATGGGATGGGGTCTGATATTCTCTCATAACTCTTTGTGAAAAAGCTGACATTTTTTTGCACATCATCATTTTAACCAACATATTTCCGTTTCTTTTTAGCCACATATTCTACGAGTCATTGGCACAGCAAACACCGATTTAAAACCCCACGTTCAAGACTATTAATAGGCACGGCTACAAATTTGGCTTGTGAAAAAAATCAGATCCTGAAAAGAGCACAATGCCATTTTGGAGGCCCTGTTTCTCGTTTGCTGTGTGTGTGCATGCGTGCGTGTGTGAGGGGCTCAATCAAACTGGATTATATAATCGATGACGTAAAATAAAATATGAATCATATTTATAGACTTGACAATGCGGTGGATTTTTTTAATTGCCCTCAAATTTAGACTTGATTATTCTCTAAGACTGACTGAAAAATAAGTACAGAATCAAGTGTGGAAGGATTTTCTGGAATTAAGAGTCACTTTCTTGATTAGCTGTAAATTGTTGGGATTTACTTCTCCTTCTGCATTTCTCGGCATACTTTTCAAGAGTTGGCCTGCATGTTTTCAGACAGTGACTGTAACCACAGCAGATCACCAAGGCAACTAGCACTGGAGGTTAACCTGCCTCCTAAATATCATATGGAGGCGTGTGTACTGAAATAGGAGCCAAGTGATAAAAAAAAAAACAGAATATGACAGACAATGAAACGCGTACAGGCAACATTTCCAGTACGCCGCTGTTTTGCCCTAATATGTCTCTGACCGGTTAGAGACAATGTGACCAGTGTGAAAAGAGATTTAGGGGTATACGTCTATGACGTCATTTACCCAACACATACGCACACACACACACACACACACATACACTTGAATACGTGATGTCACATCCTTTACTAGAAGTGACAAGGAAGAGGCCCCGCACAAGAGCAAGAACAACAATAGCCACGTCAAGTTTGCTTCTTCAATAGCCACAGAAGTGCCTCCATTTCCTAGATTAGTGAAGGCTTGGTAGAATGCAACCCCCCTCCACCCCGACTCCCTGTCCAATTATCCTCCAAACCCCCGCCCACCATACCAGACAACAGCAGAAGCCCCTACATTAGACTGATCAAGCTCGAACAACAGAAACATTGTGAGTGGCACTGATCAATCCCCTTGTTACTGTGGAAACAATACAGGTAGTGACTCACTGCAGGGGTAAGAGGAGAGGGGGGAGAAGCGGACGGGGGGGATTTGGAGGATAATGGGGAAAGACAGATGACGTAACAAAGAGCAGCAGGAGCGGCAGAAGGGAAGGGGGGATGGACAGTGAAGTAAAGAAGAGCTGAAAGAGTTTCAGACTCTGACCCATCTTGGCTTCATCTCCCCTCAGCGCGGAGAGATAAGGAGCTTTGACTCATTCTTGTCCCTTTTCATTTTATTTTATTGCAGCTGAAGTGAGTCGAGGCTGAGTGGGTGACCAAAAGGAGCGAGAGGGACAAAAAAAAATGAGACAAGAGACTGAGAGATACGAGAGTGAGTCACTGAGTGAAGGTGGG
>OMNV01000588.1:0-16484 GCA_900303265.1 Brotula barbata
AGTGTCACCATGGTGATGGGAAAATTACAACACAGTTGTTGGGAAGGGGTAATTCCTCTGTCTTTTGCATCCTTTGTAGAAACGGACCACATACTGTAAATGGCTTCTTTTTCTTTTTTTTTCTACGTCTGTCAAGTGGGTTCAGGAGATGTTAAGTGTAATGTTGTGGAGGCCTGCAATTTCCAGGCAATTACCTCACTTAGATTCAGCTCCAGATTTGAAACACAAAAGGCATTGTCACTCCTCTGTGCGTTACTTCTACGGCAAATACGATCACGGTGCGTGATTATATATGTACAGTTGCTATTTCTGAAGACGAGGATCATAAACACAGACATAGGAATCATGTTGTTCACGCTCAGGGGATAGCCAATTACATCATATGATGAGCTGAAGTTGAAACGCAGAGAGGCCCGACTGTTCTTATGTAAGCAGGTGTGTTGAAGAGCTTTATAACTTAATCCATTGGATAGCAATCCTGAGAACATCATCTTCCTCTGGATCTATATCCATAACGGTTGAAAATGTCAAATGCATTTCGACTGCTGAATCATCATTATCTTACCAACGCACGGGTGGCAAATTGCATTTTTGTGGCCATATTTGTTATTGTACAAGAGCGCCAGTGTTTCAATCTGTCAGATCCCAATCAATATCAATCTCCAGTTCAATATCTGGATCCCACATATGCCTGTTTTTTTTTTCTTTCTTCACCCAAGACTGATGACTTATGTTTCACAGTACATGCAAAAATGGTGACAATTAGCGAAATAATTCATCAATATCTAATCAACCATAATTCTTTCTTTATTTTTTGGGCTCTCCCACTGATGAACAGACACTCACAGATTAAATGAATCTCCTTGTCTGAGATAATACATGGAGGGATACTTTTAATATTATTAAAAATAAGTTCTGATCTTTGATTCTGTGTTTTTTCAATGTGAGGCAGCAGGCCAAGACAAACCAGAGCGCCCTGAGGAAGGCTCTGATCGCAAATAAATTTACACCTCATCGGATTACCAAGACGTAAGTTGTTTATTTGAGTTGTGTACATTTTGATCTAAAATCATGATTTATTTTCTGTCCTGCACTCCATCCCTGCCTCCCAACACACCATCGGGATCAGTGTGTGGGACCCTGAGAGCTCAATTCCAGTTCCCGGTTGAGCCGTTAAAAGTTGGATCAAGCCTTTGGCTCTGCTTTCAATCACAAGTTTCTAAGTTCTCCTCCGCTGCAATAGCACACCCTGTTAGGTCAGAGAGTGAGAGAAGACAGGGAATGACTTACACACTCACATCATCAAGCATGTGTGTATTGCACTTTCACTATTTACTGTAATGGTTTAAAGCTATGACGATGTTGACGTCCATATGAGGAAACGTCAAACAAAATGTTATTGATGTTATCTAGTTATTAATCATATAGTCATATTATATATTGATTACATAACAATTACACGTGTTTAACTAAGACATACACAAGTAATGGGTTCACAAAAAATATATCATTCAATAATTGTTTTAATTTCACTTCTAAGGAAAACGCAAACGACTATTTTTCTCAGTCCATTTCTTGGACTTGAAACCAAATATCAGTTGTAAGAAATGCTGCCAGTCTGACACGGTAACAAACAGAGAGCATATATCAGATGACAGCAGCCGCCGCCGTCTCTGCTTGGTTCATCGTTGTCTGCGGCAACCAGAGAACCAGATACAGCAGATCACAGAGAGAGAGGGATGGACCGAGACAATGTGATGCACAAGCGTACACATGTATATGCACACATACACACACACACACATTGTCCAGGGTTGAGCAAACAACCAGGTGGAACAACACTCAGTGAGTCAGGGCCTGCATGATCCATTAGTTACACACACACACACAGAAACCCACAGACCCGCACGGCAACAACACTAGATGAGGGCTTCTCTTAGCACAATGTCAACATGCTGAGCACACTGATCCGACAGCAGAGGATGTCCTTTATACCACTGTCATCATGGACATACCATGTTGCATGACATGCAGCCTGCAGTTTATCGTCCCGCACAACAGATGTGATCTCTCTGGGCTCTCTCTCTCTGCGCCAGCACGTTAGCATCCCCTCCATGTATGTTGCACAATAACAGTATAGATAAGTCTCATATCACCGTGACTGACATCTCCAGCCTCAACTTTGGAGGCAACAAGTGGGTAAGAAATCATCGAACGCACAGGAAACAAACAAACTGAACATATATTATCTGATGTTGACGTGCAGCCATGCGTCGGGTGGCTGCTGCTGCAACAAACAGTCGTGTAATTTAGTGGATTTTCTTAATCTTTCGCTTTAATATCAACTGAGAGCTTATTTCAGTTTAATGAAGACGATACTGAAAAAGTGCAAAATAACATTTCACAGATGAACTGATTATGAGTATATTACTACTTGAATCATATCACTGATTACTGAATAAAGTATTTCAGAGGTACAGTCACCCCCCGAGCCCCGAGTCCCAAATCTCCATAAATACAGTATAGACGTATAGACTCCCTAAACTGAATAATTTAGGGAAGGTGGAGTGGAGCGGTCAATAATTAAGTGGATCCATTGGGAACTCATTTGCGGTGTTAAAGGTAAAGTGAGCCAGCACAGCTTAGGTGTCGGAGTTAAGGAACAGCACAGCATCCGATCCACGATGTGCACTGGGCTTTGCTTACACACACACACACACACACACACAATATTTCCCTGGCGTACAGTATACCCTGTCGTGTCAGGCTGGTTCGTGTTACACAAAAACAAGACAAAAACGTGAATGAGTGGGTTTTCTGAAACAGTGATTATTCCCTGATGGTGATCACTGATTTAGAAACAATTTCAAGACTACACAGGAGAAAGAAAGAAAAGCACAATGTGGATATTCATGAGTGGGTAAAAATAAGGAATACAACGGCTGTGTTATTTAACATTAATGAAAAAATACTATTTTAAGAATGGAGAGATAAATAATCAAAGGAGTGGGGCTGCACACACATACGCTCAACAGGTCCAAACGAGCCTGTGTGAAAATATCACAGCCCACCGATTCACACTCCCACGGGCAACCTGTGAGAAAGAGGCGAAAATATCCAAAATCGTGATGAACGATCAGAGTCGTGGATTCATTCCAGTCGTGAGAAACCAACATGGTTCGATACTATGAGGAGCAGCGACGGGGCACAATCAACAACCGCTGCCTCAATCATCATCCCCACGCACCACAACCCGCCGTGTGAGGAGTGTGCCTTGCTTGCGGACACATCAGCAGGTGACCACCTCTACTCCCAGAAATCACACCAACGAAAACCCCGAGTCCCCTACAGAGGTGTGGGGAGGAGGGGGGGCAGGGAAGGAAAGGAGCAGGGAGTCTCACCTTGCTCCGGATCTGTCCTGAGGTGGACACTTTCCGGATGAGTTTCTGGGGGCCTTCCTGCTCCGCCTCGCTGTCCGACGACTCCTCCGTCGCGCCGGAGCCGGCGACTGCGCCCACCACATGGGCAAGGATCCCCGTCGCGGACGTCGGTCCTTTCTCCGGCTCCTGTCGTGGGGAGGAAGGATAGAGACAGTCGGGGTTAGCCTTCGCCTGCTCCGCCGCTCCCTTCCTCTCCTGGAGGCGAGAGCTGCACAGCGGCTGGGACGCGTCTCCTCTCCTCGCTGTCATCTCTGCGTGTCTCTGTGATAAAGAGCGCTGTGTTCGCTGGAGTGTGTGTGGGCTGAGACACGCACGGGGGACGGAGCATGTCGCGGATCGGTGGGGTTGGGCTCTACGGCGGCTCTGGCTGATGTTTATGGCCCCAGCCTGCACGGCTCGTCCAGACTGAGGCGAGAGACCGCCTCATCCAGTCCGCGTACCGGTGGACATGTCCGAGACACGGCAGACCCTAGCGGCTGCTTTACGTCCCACGAAAATAACACTCAACTAACGTCAAGAACGAACACACACACACAGCCCTTTGAGGTGTGACTGTTATTAGTGAGCAGATGTACCAACATGCTGGTTTATGACTCAAACGGGGGGTTTGATTCGTCTGATAACGTAAAACGACAGACAGGGACACCGACGCACACGTGCACCGTGGGATGTTACGGTACGGACGCGCGTACACTCAGGCCGGATCGATGGAGTCTTAAAGGATTTAAAATCAAAAATATCACTTTAATGGTGTCAAATCACACGCGTGGAAACATCAGCGCGTCCGCGGGAGAATATTGGGTGGAAGTTGAGGTTAAGAGAGAATTGAAGTGAAAAGAAAGATGATCGTGTACTCGACTCACTTTTAGCGATCAATAATCGGGGAATCGTTTGTGCTTCGAAAAATCACGAATTTGACCAGAAAAATCCGACAGATTGAGTAAAATTAAAAACGATTTGAATACAGTGAGTGTCAGAGGAACTCCACGGTTGAACAAATCACGACAACGGAGAGACAATGAGAGGAAAGGGAGCGAGTCGAACTCCCGTCTTCATAACGATAACAATAATGAGTGATGTTTGGTGATAGATCAGATGGAGCTTGTAATGATTTCTGTAAGTGTTGAATTGTACGAACCAGTTCCTCCCACGCAGGGCTCCGGGTGTAATGGTAGACCTCCTCCATTGTCCCAGATCTCTGTGTCCGCTCCGGGGAGAAAAGAACCGAATCAGAGAAAGGTGGAAGAATTCACAGCCCGTCTAATTACACGAGTCATATGCGCCGGGATGGGATGGGTTCTCCTTGTCCTTCCTCAGTCACCACTTCACTCTCCCTCTCTTTTCCACTCCGTGAGCTCTTCCAAGGGCTGAGCTTCCGCGCTCCACGTGACAAATGTCAAACCCGCTTTACGCACGGCTCGGCTCGGCGTGGAAACATGGCACAGACAATGGGCAAGTAGTTTGTGAGCGCGAGTGGGACTTGCGTGCGTGCGTGCGTGTGTGTGACGTCATCTAGCCCGTGGTCCTGATTTTATCAATTGAATGAATGGCAAATACACAATAACTATTGGAATGTACCCAAAATTCTTATTCATTTGGTTTATGAGCACGGTTGAGCTATAGAAGAATGGTATGCCCCATTGAAAATAATGGGAATCATAACGCACATACTTCCATCAAGGCTGCACAATCTTGTGAATCTCTTCTATGATTGACCCATTAAACACAGATAAATTAACAGGTAAATGAATCCACTTTAAAACAAACGGCTACTTAAACGGCTTTGGGTATATTTAATGAGCCTTTTCCAATAGAAATACATTAATAATTGAGTATCCCGTGTAGAGAAGGAGTAACAGAAGTCATGATATCTAATTTTATAAAGGTGGGCCCATCAGTGGTTACCTGGGAGTTTAAGAGGTTAACACATCTTTGGTGGCAGCATGTTTTCCTATCATGTAATCCCATGAGAGAATATGTTGCATAAAGCATAGAACTACAACTGTTTCAGTAATCAATCAGAGCATGCTTTTATTAATATTTCGATGTACAAATATAGTTGGTAGTTGACGTCATAACTGCCTGACGTGGGAAAGGTAATTAGTAACAGTTTGACATATTTTCTGAACCGATGTACAAGGCTTTTGAAGACAAAAACAGAAACGACAACACGGTTATTCAAACAAACTGCAAATAAAGCAATTCTGCATCATCTTTCATATCGGTCATATCGTTCGAATCGATTTTTATTCATTCAATAATAATTTGGCGACACGAGCGGAATGGTAGTCGTCAGACATGATTTCTATACGGAAGACTTTATTCGCGGACCGGTTTGTCCCTCGTTTATTATGTTCCGACTCGAAAGAGGACTGACAGCAAAGCTAAAACCGGAATGATGCAACCTTGAAAAAAGATTGACTTAAAGCCGAGTACCTTCTATTAGACGGTATTTAGGCTGTTGCTTTTATGATTTAATCATGCACTCGCATTTATTATGTAGCGGGAGCACAGCAGCGACTGTGGCTGCGCGGAGAATGCGGCATATTCTGGGTGCGGTGGTCGGCAGAGACGGCTGGATGTGGAGAAGCCATGAGGTCAAATTCCTCAACACTTCCTCAGGTAGCCGACATGTAACAGGCAGACCAAGACACAATGTTTACTTTTGGCTATTAGTCAGTAACAGCAAACGATACCAAATTCTTATCGTATTTCCGCAATAACAGCAAACCGCACAGGACTGTGAACCGTGCAAGCAGTCTTTACAGGTACAGAGGAGTGACGTAGTCCTTTAGGGAGACAGCTGCATGTACATTTATTGAAGAAGAACTTTAGTTTTAAGTAAACGGACGAGACAAGGGTCCTAATGGACCCATCTTCATGAACACTGTTAGTGAGTGTTATTTTATATTATACTGAAATTGACAAAGATACCAGATATCAGGCTAATATTTCTCAGAAAGATCTTCAAGGTAGATTCCATTGCCAACATTAAACTCGTGTATCAGAGTGCAATCTGGGGAACGTGTAGAATAAGCTCAAACTTTATTTAGACACAATAAGCAAGGGGATTTGTCACTTCCAATTGCTATCTTTGATTTCACAAATGCAGGCAGTACAGTAGATGTAATCTTTTCTATTCATCTGATACTTCAGTGGATCTTGAAGTGTTTTTAAAAATGATGTAAATGCTGACAAATGGCTTGGTGGGTTTGGCTTGTGTTTGTCTTATGTTGTTTTTACATTCTTAAAGAATTGACATGTAAAAAAGATGCTGTATTGGCTCAGTTTAACTCTTCCACGCTACAAGATAGACACTTCTTTCTTATTACTGTAAAGCCTAAGACACTGATTAACAAAATTAAAAAATCAATAATAAGAACCAGTATGGGTATTGAATAGTCCGTCAAAGAACTAGTCACTTACGTATATGTTTTCATGCATTTATTTTCTCCTTGCATTGCAGGTGACACAGTGAATATTGGTGATATCTCTTATCAACTGAAATCTCCTCACAATCCAGAACTTGTTCCTGTCAAACACAGTATGTATTTTTGTCTTTGTGCGTGTCCAGATGTCTGTCTGAAAGATATGCATGTATTTTAGAAATGACATGAAGAATGTGGAAACAGATTGCGTGTTTGATAGTTTCAGATTCCTTACCCCAGACAGTGGCCCAGCACCTACGATGGATCATGCAAAAAGACCTTTTAGGGCAGGATGTGTTCCTCATTGGGCCTCCAGGACCCCTGAGACGTTCCATAGCAATGCAGTACTTGGTAAGCTCACACTGATGACATGAGTATCTGTAACTTGGTTAGCGCCGTACAATGGCTGATGAGCACTGCATGTTTATCAGTAAGTTGTGTGTTTGTTGCCAACAAATCCTTTAGCAGTATTTGTGAAATGCCCAAATGTATGTTGTTGTAAATTCTAAATTGTGTATTTGAAGTAAAATCCCATCTTATTTACTGCTGAGCAGGAGCTGACTAAGAGGGAGGTAGAGTATGTAGCTCTGTCCAGAGACACCACAGAGACCGACCTGAAACAGAGGAGAGAGATCCGCTCAGGGACAGCCTTCTACATAGACCAGGTAACTTCACTCAGTGCTTTTTTTTTTTTATTTGATATGCTGGCTACTAAGCTTGACATGAAATTAGTGCAAAGTGCAGTAAAAGTAGCCTTTCCAAGCTAAATCAGTGAAGTTTAATGCCCTTGACATTTGATATTCACATTCTAAAGATGGTAACATTTGAATATATGCAACATGTATTCTTAAATGCTGACACACTTAAGTCCTGTTACACATTTTGTGCTGTCAAGAAGCTTGTGTCTTGGCCTTGGTTTGTGTAAGCTTAGTCAGTGATAAGTCATCCATTATCTATGTTGCTTGTCCATGTTAGAGCCGCGGTGGTGCAGGAGCCTTTTTGGTGCTTTCCCTAAAAGTGGAGCTACTTTAGTTCTTTCTCTTCATAAAAACAAACTGTTACACAAAAAATAGGTGCAAAATTATTTCTCTCACTCTCTCACCCTCTCACTCTCTCACTCTTTCACTCTCTCTCTCACACGCTCAGTTTCAATACATCTTACAACATTGTATTACACCGGTGGGCTAAATTTTTTCAGTGAAGCTTTATTAAAGAGCTTCAATCATTGAAGCACATATTTAGCCGAGTTTTGTTACAGTATTTTCCCGTACGAAATGCCCCCAAATCTCCACTATGTTGTTGATATGTTTGATGTACGGAAAATAGGAACTGGTCTCATAAATCACTCCAATGTTTTACAAGCGTTTGCATCAGCGGAGGAGATCGGTCCCATGGGGCCCCTGCTCTCTGGATCTATGGCCTACTTGAAAGGGAAATAGGTCTGAAGACAGGTTATAAATTATGTAAACATTGACAGCGGCAGAGAAAGTGTATACTCATCTTTGTGGCAGATAAATTATGTGATTTTATTTTTTTGGTTTCTGAGGCTGAAAAGCGATTTCACTTCACACTTTCAACTTATTGATTAGGAATGTGGAATTGCTTGCAGAGCAGATTCGTCTGTGACTTGACTGATCTGAACAGGTCTTGGTGATCCACATATTATAGGTGGAGGCCATTTAGTACATAACCAACAAAACCACAATTGAATTAGACCTCGGATATACTAGACAGCACATACTAAAAACAAAATTGTATTCTCTAAAATGCATTTAGCAAAATGTTTTTATTAAAAAAAATGCAGTGACACTTTATACACTGAGTTATATTTATTTATTTATTTTGAATTCAGTTGTCACTCAACATACTGTATAATAACATTTTAATTACTGTTGTCTGCGATGGCCTTGTCCTACCTTTACACTCTATTGAATCTCATGTCAGGTGTTGATTGGTCAGGGTTTAGGCAAACATACACCTCCACAGTCTGTAGAGTAACTATGGAGACCAGCAGCTTCTCATTATCTGGGCTCATTTCTCCAAGGAGAACTTCCTTTCCTCCATTCATCTCTATTCATTCCCGGGGGTCCAAAATAATGATTCTAAAAATATAAGCCTGATCATTAAATGCTGCTGTTGCGCTTCAAGGAGTCGGCAGCAACAAATAATAAAGAACTGCAATAATTAACATTTACTCAGACTTGTCATTATCCACAGCTAATTAGCACAAAGTTTCATCTGCGTTGAAAAGAAATGACATGCATGAGAGTTTAATTATCAAATTGTTCTGGTAACGTGATTATAGCAGATAGAAAATGCTTCATAAATATGAACAAAAGAGCAAAACAATTAAGGTAGATGACATTTTGTTCGATAATATGCTGTGAAAACCCCGATGAAATTGCTCGTGCCGAAGAAAGAAAGAATAGTACTTTATAGATCCCCATTGGGAAATTATTATTTGCATCCTAGCCATGGGGAGCAGTGCCAGACATTAGCGCCAGGGGACCAATTCCAGATCTTCTTTCTAGTGCCCTGGTCAAGGGCAATGGCAGGAGTAATTAGCGCACATGTTTTCGATTTGTGCTGATTTCAATTGCATTATGGTGTTTATGTGATATTTGAAAAAATGTGTTGCTTTAATAAGATTTGATCAAAGTTTTAAGCATTTAAAGTAAATGAAGATCCAAATACTTTGAGTTTGAGACACACACAGAAGCTTTTGCAGTATATTCACATCTTGTGACTCTGCTCCTCCTGAGATATATTAGTTTTGTTTTTGCAGAAATGTCTCCAGAGCAGCTGGTCTGATTTGACTGGCCGGCACTGATAATTTAATACGTCTAAGCCAGTCTGTGTTACAGCTACACTGCAGGTGTGCCACTTCTACAGTGCTGCCGTGCCAGCACCTCCACGATCCAGATCCAGCAGAGACAGGGCTCTGCACTTCTTCATCTGCATGTATGCAGTGTTAAGAAAGCATTGCATAGACGAGCGCCGTCTAAGTGACTTATACACAAACCCGATGGGCATAAATGCAAAGAGTCTAAACTGGAAGCGTGTTATGTCTGACATTGAGGGTTATGTCTCGGGTGGTATATTCCACAATTCTTCTATTTGCCCTGTCTGTCCCCAAGTCCTCATCCACTCATCATGGCATAACTAGGGAAAGGCTGGCTGATATATTTTGTATTGACTGCAACATCGAAGGCAGGCCACCCCTTGAGGTTTATCTGCCTCCCACCTTCCCCCAGGTATCTGTTGTTTCCATGGAAACAGCTCATGAATACTTAAGGCATTTAGTGATGGCAGTAATAGGTGTGAAGAAATGGTCTATTTCTGGTTTCCTTCAAATCTCATAGAATTTGGTGCTGTCTAATGAGATGAAATGTTGGTGTGTTGGTGTCAGTAGGTATGTGTCGGTGTGTGTGTGTCTTGTGATGATGGTAATGTAGTAGATGGTAGTTGGTTGATGTGTGTATGTGGGTGTGATCAGCAAGTGCATGGAAATCTCTTTGAATCTCTTCATATGTTGCTTGTTTGTGCAGGAGGAATTGAAGCTGCGGGGGTGCTCGTTAGCAAACTTTTCCCTTTTTAGAGTATTTGGGAATGAGGGTGGTAGGAGGTGTGTGTTTGCGTGTTAATTAGAACAGCCAAGTATTCCTCCAGGCCCTGGGCTGATTTGGAGCCCTACATCCAGTCTTAATGTGTCAGTCCCTGTGCTTACTGTCCTTCCAGTCTTATCTCCTTTTCTCAAGCTCTTTTTCTTCACCCTCCTTCCTTTACTCTAAGCTCTCCTCCCCCAAAAGTCCACATGAAGGATGGATATAGTCATGGGGATGAGAGTAATCACAGCCTTGTCTTCTTTTTGACATCTCCAACCTCCTTCCAGTTTGCACACTCTTTCTGTATGTATAGCAGCTACCCTCAATTCCATGCATCATAGTAGAAAAATAAAAAGCTTCCCACCTTTATTGCAGCCCAACGTTCATTAAGACTAATGCACAGACATCCAATAGTTCGTTTTTTTAGTTTTACAGGAGAATTAAGAGCTTTCAAGGTCGAATTGGATCCACCCATGAAAACCTGTCATCAGCATGTATAAATACATTTAAAAATGCTACATTGCACATATCAAAATGCTTTAGAGGATGTCCTGTTTATACTGAATCAACACAAATCTGCGCACTTGGAATGAAAAATAGAAGCTGTTCTATTTAAAACCAAAAGCCCCAAAGCATTTATCAGCTGCGGTATGTGGGCCACAGGAGTGGAGCGGTTCCCAAATAACTGAGACGCTCCAAAAGTGTGTCTCAAACTCACGGAGATGTTCACTGAATCACCAAATGGTATCAGAAATAGAAAGTTGTCCGCTGTACCAAACATACCACTTCAGATAGAAACCAAGGTCACATATGTGACTGAAAACCAGGTTGTCACAGAGGACAAAAATGTCGACTTATTTTAATCCCTCCCAGTGGACATTTTTCTGTTATGTTATATTAAACCATTTATTTAAATAATACAAGTTTATAGTTACTATTGTATTACTTCAGAGTTTGTATTTCTTTAATGCCCATTGTGTTAAAT
This sequence comes from Brotula barbata, assembly GCA_900303265.1. Lineage (NCBI taxonomy): Eukaryota > Metazoa > Chordata > Actinopteri > Ophidiiformes > Ophidiidae > Brotula > Brotula barbata. The sequence continues at coordinate 11,459 of OMNV01000588.1, forward strand.
TAACTTGTGACAGAGCATACAGTAGCCACACATGTTAATTTGTAAATGGTCCTAACCTCTTGCAAATGTTGTTCTGTTTTACACGATGATGTACTAAATGTGTCCTCTGTATCTGGAAGTGATATTTGAATAATGACATCCAGTGTCAGGACATGCACTTTCAGGATTATGAGATTGCATCCTTGAAAGCCTTTGGTTGGTTCATCAATATTTTTTAAATAGCATTTTTTTTTTTGCATGTGCTTTTGATGGTTCGTTCCAGTTGTAGGTAGGTGCAGTATTTAGAGCAAGACGCAGCTCCTGTTTTAAAAGAACTTTATTAACCAGAACGAGGAGGGAGATGTGGCAGGCAGATGTTATTTCACAAATGTGTCCCAGCTGTACGGATTGTATTTGCACCTGTTGTGACTGGGAGTCCGTCACAATGTGGTCTGGCAGATCGGATTGCTTTCCAATCACAATGTGTTCAGCAACACACACCTTGCATTAACTGCATTATCTGTTTTTCTCAGACAGGGCAATACTTTTTTGTATGTAAGAAAGGATTCTTTGTTGTTATCTACAACCATTCTACAAATAAAATATAGATTATTAACACATGGCTCCACACTTATTCCCATCAAATCTGTATATATTTCATCACTGATAACTATGGGTGCAGATGCAATAAATAAATATGAATGTTGCAATAAATGCTCATTTCTATACATTAGTTTGTCACATTCCTGGCTGTATTTTTTTCATTCAACTCTTAAAAGGTTGACTGGTCAGTGTTTATGTTAAAAAATACTAAGTATGTGGTAGGATGTGGTTCCTATTTCTGCATGCTTGGTGTCCATCAGAATACAAGGCCTGTCTGTGTTTCCCGTTCTGTCTCCCATCGTGCGTCACTTACATTTCTAACAATTATCTGATTACAGCGTTGGTGCTGAAAACGGATCGAGAGTTAAATATAGAGCATCTGGTCCCGACTTTAGTTTTATGACTCTGCTTCCCACACAACCTGCCACGTATTTACATGTTAACCTAATTACATGGCCACTCGCTCTGCGGTCCACCAAGACAGCTTGGGTTTCCTGCCTCTTGACGTCAGATGTGCTTTTTGATTTCTGCAGAAATGTTCACATGCACACACGAACATGTGTGTGAAATATATAAAACAAAATGTATAAATATGTGCACATACGTATGGATCTTATTTTATTTATTGCGTTTGCAACTGTGCACGCTGTATAAACTAAGTAGAACTAACTTTCATCCCACATTTGGTGGTTGCAAATAGGCCTTCCTAAAACAGGCGAGGCTGTTTTAGAGCTTGGTTTGTAAGTTTGGATGCCATTCTGAACACAACAAGCTGAGGACATCCTGAGGAAACACTTTATGGCACACTCATATTGTTATTAAATCTTAGCCAGTAAAGCTGCCACTTGTGAAAAGGCGTTTAGTCCTGTTAGCGCTGAAACTGGCTAGAGGTTGTGCTGGATGGTGGAGTTGCAGATTTACACCTTGATCAAATTGATTAGTAGTGTTCAATAACCAATGCTTTCACCCTCATTGTTAAGGATTTCTGAAGTATTGATTCAATTAAATGATTCGTCTCCACTTCTTTTTCCAAGTGTGCTGTAAGAGCAGCAACACGAGGTCGGGTCCTGGTACTGGAGGGGCTGGAGAAAGCAGAGAGAAATGTTCTGCCTGTCCTTAACAACCTGCTGGAGAACAGAGAGATGCAGCTGGAGGACGGACGCTTCCTCATGTCAGCCGAACGTTACGACAAGCTCCTACAGGTCAGCTCAGCAGATGTGGAGCTCAGATAAGGATGAGACATTGGACATAGATACTTTACAATCTGTTCATAAAAGCTATGACTGTTTATAAAGCATTATGTAACTGAATCATCACATTTCAGCAGTGAATCTTTACATAGCACCCTGAACTCTCTTCATGCGTTTAAAGAAAAAATAGCACAAAACACTAAAGTAGCTAATATGTATGAAATTACAATTATTCGAAAGGTTTGCTTTTATTTATGGTTTGATGCTTTTTAGGAACACACCAAAGAGGAAATGGATGCCTGGAAGATTGTCCGTGTAAGTGAGGACTTTCGGGTTATTGCTCTTGGTCTTCCTGTTCCTAAGTACAAGGGCAACCCGTTGGATCCTCCTCTCCGATCCCGCTTCCAGGCCCGAGACATCTATTACCTACCATTCAAGGTGAGAGCTCCGACTCAGATCTCCACAATTATAAGCCAATGATAATTAGTGATATTGTTTTACTCAGTAAACATTCCTTAATGCGCCTGTTCCTTATCTTAGCGTGGCCATGTAAATATTAAAGTTACCATCTTGGTACATCTGTTCTTTCTTTTGTACTTGCTTTAATCTTGGGTGTTTCTTTCAGGACCAGTTGGAGCTGTTGTACACAGCAGGACCAAACATTGCTGCAGAAAGGTAAATAAAAGCTCGCCTACTGAAGCTCTGTCCTTTTGTTCGACTTGTGTGTGTGCTCTGTGTAGTTACCGTAACTCTCTGCTGTTTTTAATAATCAGTGTTGTGCTGTTTTCTGCCTGACAGGGTGTCCCAGCTGCTGTCATTAGCCACCACGCTGTGCTCCCAGGAATCCTCCACATTGGGCCTTCCTGACTTCCCTGTGGACAACCTGCTTCCTGCCCTCCAAATGCTGGTGAGAGCACAGTTAGGTTCTGAGTTAAGATCTGAGTGAGGGAAGCCGTGTCTCATGCCTGTGTTTTCTGCGTTGTTACAGAACGTCTTTCCCATGCTGTCCTCCCAGCAAGTCATCCAGAGACTTTATCCCTACACCAGCATCTTGGGAAAGGATGGACGCTCTGCTGTGGAGAGTGTGCTTAGTGTAAGGACATGTACCCAAAGCTTATCTGCTGGAAGTTAAAGGATATTTCAGTCATTTTGAATCGATTGCAAGTCTCTCCAGGTCGTGAAAACTGACCTGACCAAATTCCTGAGTAAACAATTCTTGCAAGAGGCTTTATGACCAACAGGTGCAAAAGAGATCTCCCCATAATTAATCATTTTATAATGGCCTGTGGATTTGGATCAGAACATTAATGGCAACAGTGAAACAAAAAATAAATAAATAATTGTTGGCTATCATGAAAGGTGAGGTACCTTATTTAAAAGCATCATACAGTTCTGTGACATTCTTTTATAGAGATTTGAGCTTTTGGATGGTCGTCGTCACGCAGCACCCAGTGCTGTTCTGAATGTGTCCTTGGCTCAGGACTCAGAGGCTCATGCGGATGTCACATTACGCATCGCAGAGAAGAACATCACTTTTCGGGTACTGGTATATATATCTGAAGTTTGAAGTTTGACTTATGGTGCATGAGTTCAAATAAATGAATATTTCCTACCTAAATCAAACTCCAGGTCCCAGCAGGAACCAAGGAGGCCCGACCACCGAACAGCAGCACCATGTTCATCAGTACGCCAAGTCACTCCCAGCTGTTAGCTGACATGATGCAGTCACACACAGTCAAAGACATATGCCTGATTGGAGCCAAGGTAGCCAACACATTTATTTACCATTATTCAGCCAGGTAAATCTCATTGCTGTTTGAAAGAGCGACCTGGCTGTATACTGTTTGTGGACATGATCAACATGATCTCTGTTTTAATAACAATAACTGTATTTTCTAGGGTTGTGGTAAGTCTGTGATCGCCAGAGAGTTTGCGGAAATGCTTGGTTACAGCACAGAGCCAGTCATGCTCTACCAGGTAAATATTACATTTCAAAATGTGTGTTTACATTTATTATCTTTCGAAATGTTACAAAACATGATCAAATAGTGTCTAATTTCAATAAAAACCATTAACGTCAAAATCTTTTCACGTACTGAATAAAAACACCAACAGATTATTTTATGTGTCATTCATTTGACTTATAATAGTACAGTAGGTGCAATTGCAAGTGCTAGTTGGTGCATACATCTTTTGACTATGCATTTGTCTGTTATCCGTATGCATCTATCAAGTACAAGCATTCTAGGTGTGTGACACAGGAAATTACAAACTTGGAATAGAGTTAATTGTGTCACTGACAGAAACACTAGGACCACAGTTCTGACCTCGTGCAGTGTGTGATCTATAATGTGGGGGTTGTCCCTTGCACCAAGAGGGTTAGAGAGAGAGGAGAGACAGACAAATTGCGCAGAGTGGGGAAGGATTTTTTTTCAGAAGGGGGAAGCCTCCTTAAATAGACTACCTTTCATCTGAAGATAAAGCTCCTCTGTCTTCCTGTCACAGTGGTTTTAAAACATGTGGATAAGTAGAACTTTCAGTCGGTAAGTTGCTCCCAGTCAAGTCAAACTTGAAATGATTCATTATTATTGTTGGTGAATTATTTATCTTGGCTATCGTATCAACCACACCGATACAATCCAGATTCGGTACAAGACAGGGTTTTGGCTACGAGAGCCACATCTGGATTTCATTACAGATACCTGGGTCTCAGGTCTTTAATCGGGTCAGGGACTGACTTGAAGCGAGAGAGCAGGGATTGCTGCAGTGTGTATGTGTGTGGATGTAAAGGTTTTGGGTTGTAAAACGTCCCCCCTGCGTGTGTGTGATTCTGTGGAATGTAGTAAGCCGGGTGAGGATTGTGCAGGAAATGGGTGTGCTGAGGCCTCATGTATTAATGCATCATGCAGGAGCTATTTTTAGCTGGCTGAGGTCAGGGGTGACTTGTGTTTCGGGAATTAAGGAATCCTTTTCTTGCAATTCATCTCGTCAACTTTGAAAATCCCATTTTGGGTCGATGGAGTGACATGTGCGCCTAAAATACATTCATTTGCTTACGTGTGTCTGTGTCATGCTGTGGAAGAAAAAAAACAAAATCCTTGCTCTGACTAGAACAAAATAATCATTGAGTCCTTGCAGTTTACTTCAAGGCTATCTAACCTGCTAGCGTGACACAATGGTGTAATGCTTTGATTGAATGAACCTTATTATGTTAACGACTCAGCAGGCATTCCTCAAGAAATGGGCAGTATTAC
>OMNV01000595.1:0-11013 GCA_900303265.1 Brotula barbata
TGTGGGAGGTTGTATTTCCTCAGCAGGTTAAGGAAATACATCCTCTGCTGGGACTTTTTTATTATGGAGGTGATGTTGAGTTCCCACTTCAAGTCCTGGGATATTGTTCTCCCCAGGTACTTAAAGGTCTCCACAGCCACTACAGTGCTGTTGTGTATGGAGAAGGGGAGGCAGGGAAGTTGGACTCTTTCTGAAGTCCACTGTCATCGCTGCTGTCTTGAGTGTGTTATCTTTTATACTCCATCTTCTTTGTCTTTCACTGTCCCTTCAACTATGCTCTGGTGATGCAAACAAGCACTGAATTGATTATTTTTGTGGGAGCACACAGGAATTTCATGAATCACAAAATATTTAGCCCAATTCCAATGCAGCCCTTTAAGAGATACTACTTTGTAAGAAGAGGAAAGAAAAACAAGCCAAAAAGTGCTGAATTTCAGTTTGAAAGTTTGTTGTATCTTTAGCATAGAATCTACTTCAAATAGTACGGTACTCAGCTGTACTCAATAGAGCAGTATACTACTGTTGGTATCAGTATCTGCTACTTTGCTTTTCCTCAGGCCAGGTTTCATTTTCCCCCTTTTTTGGGTTCATTTGAGCAAGTCAGAACACACCCAAACAACTGCACCATGGCTACTTTGGGGAGATGGTCTTGGTCTTGTTCCAAACCAGTTCTGGAGTAGTTTGTTTGTGCTGTGAATATGATATGTAGTTAAGTTTCAAACCAACTATCAATCTATTGATCTAGAAGTTGAGAGGGTTGTGTGTGGTTACCATCAAGCACACTCCATCTCTGATTACCCCTAGCAGATCAAAACCTTTCATGTTATTGAATTTTCCTGGCAGAGTAAATCTTTTCTTGTGTAAACTTTATCGCTCCCATCCCTTGACATGGCTGACCAATCAGCAGAAAGATTTTTTTGACAATTATCAGTGTTTGTTGATATATTGTGGTCAATGTTTGGGACCAAATCAAACATGATACAGGTCTGAAAATGCAACGATCAGCTGGTGAAAGAGCATGGAGGCTGACCAAACACTGGCCGTCATCTGTGGGTGTGTCTCACCAGGTGTGCAGGAATGCTGACTCCCTTGTAGTACATACTGACATTGTTGCCTTAATGAATTCCGCAGGAATCTTGTGCTGTATTCTGCACATACTCCCTAAAATATCTTATATATTCCATTGTAAAAATACAACAAATTCATATTTCGCCCAAATTACTGTTAGCCACACGATAAATCTTATTCTGAACTATTCAGTTGGGGCTCTCTCTTGACGATCTCATGAGGAACCTGTGAAAGCATACAAGTCAGTCATCATTGTCTGTAACAGCACAGAGTGTGAACTGATGATACCCCCTGGATTATGTATAAGCCTCTTTTATGTAAAGCAAAGTAAGAAAATGTCTTCCGGTGTTTCAACCGTTGACCTGAGTCTTTCAAACACATCACCTATGTTGAATAAATTCCTCCACAGACTGGATTCTGTACACTCCCGGCTAAGACGATGCCTTTTACAAGGCAGGGATTGGCCTTTTGTTTGGTTCTATTTCCCTTTGTGTGTAAATAAGCAGAGTGTAAAGGCTGGAGCTTGGAGAATCATCTCCTCGATACAGTTAGAATTATTGTGAATGAATACTGGTGTTTGTTTGGAGCCCAGACCCAGGGGCCATCCAGGCTCTCAATGACAGGAAATTCTTTCACTTAGACCTGAACCCCTGGCACAATACCTCAGCCTTACTGTGCACTCACTCAAGGAGCCAATTACCCATATATCTAGATTAGACCATTTCTAAAGAGAAGGAAGTCTGAATCACGCCAGCTCTGTTTCCTCTCATTATCCAGCTGTAAAATGATATTTTACTGGCCTGGGGGCCAAAGGGATCTTTTCAGGGTACTTTGGAAATAATCATAGGATAAACAAAATATTCTTCTTTGCTGAATAGCCTTACTACAGTTTAAGGTGCTGCATATTTGCTGTTCCAGCTACTCCATCAAAATAATGATATGGTCCATGGTTAATAAGGAAGTCGTAGATAAGGAAAGGTCATCGGCTTATCTGGGTCCAGGTTGCAAAGTCAGTAGTAGTGTTGTAAGTATTGTTGCCAATTTGTCGCTTCCGCTTGCTATGCCCTACAGCTGTTTGCGGGAAATCACAAGAAGGGCTGTAGCTTGGTATTTGCTTGAATTTAGAGTTAATGCCCGCCAACTTAGTAGCTACCGATCACTAACTTTCCAAGAATTGTCTTTTCAATGATGGAATAAAAATTAAGATGGCAAAAATGAGAAGCTGAACGGCTACAGTGGACGGTCATCTGGTCAGTGAGGCTTTCAGCTGCATCAACCGGAGTGAGTTGAATTTCTCCTGGATAAAACGTCCATGCACAGAATTGAACCCACTACAACACTTCAGAAACTATAGAAAAACGCTGAGAACGAAATCAAACAACCCTTGTCTTGCAGCCAATGAGATCTTTTGGATTGGTGAGTAACAGTGGCATGGGCGTACACTTGTGGGCCAATCAGCTTTCAGATTGGGCAAATTTTCTGTGGCCTCACACTAGTTTCTACACCTGTGTGTGTGTAATAATTTACTCCTGTGAGCTGGAGCTGGGAGTGATGTGATGGTGCATGTGTCTAGCATTGACAGCTTCTTGGCAGCAGCTGTTGTTCCTTGTCTCTTTGCTGTTCTTATGTTGGTGTCTCTATTTCTACCTCTAGTTGTGTGTGAGCAACTCCTACAAGTCCTGGAAAACAATGATATCTTTGATAAGTTCCAAGCTGTTGCTGCTTGATCCAAATGCAGCTTTTGACACTTTTGACCACTCTATTCTCCTCAGTAGACCTCAGTAATGGGTGGGTCCAACTTGGACTGCCTTGATTCGTTTGTCTCCGACTTGTCTTATAGGACTTGTTCTGTGGCCATTGCTCATGATGTCTCTTCATCTGCATGGCTGATGTGCGGTGCGCCCCAGGGTTCAATTCTTGGCCCTATTCTACTCTCCCTGTTTGTGCCCCCTTTAATTGCTAAATTACTCGTTTTAAGTGCATTTCCCATCACTGTTATGCAGATGACACACATTTGTATTCATCATTCAGATCAAATGATCTCAGTAAACTCTGCAAGGCCGTTTAACAGCTATTAATGAATGTATGTCGGATTATTTTCTTCTCCTTAAGCCTGACTAAATAGAAGTCCTTGTCATAGCCTCAAGACCACTTCTGATAAAATACAGCAGTGTAATAGTCCTTTTACAGTAAATGTTAAAGAAAATTCAAAAGAACTAGTTTCCTTTGACCAACATATGAACTTTGAATTGCTTGTAAAGAAAGTGTTCCAATCCTGTTTCTTTCAACTAAGAAACATTGCCAAACCAAAGTTTTATCCTTTCAAAATTTCAAAATTCCTGTTCACCACCCGGAGCCTATCCTCTATGTTTTGGCTGCAGTTGGTCCAAAATACCGCCGCTAAACTTTTAACCAATACACGACGTAGGTCACACATTACACCAGTGTTGGCTAATCTACATTGGCTACCCATTGCTTATACAATCTATTTTCAGAGCCATTCTTGATGACTTGTTTAGCAATACATGGGCTCGCCCCTTCCTCTCCGTTTTTGTGTCCCCTGGCACAGGGAGATCACGGAGATCTTTTGGGTCTTCTGACCAATGCCTTTTGGCTGTCCCCAAATGTAGGCTTAAAACTAAGGGTGACCGAGCTTTTGCGGTTGTGGCTCCCACCCCCGTCTTTCCCTTGCTATAAAAAATTCAGAGTAGTTTTAAGAAGCTTTTAAAAACACTTGTTTTGTGAGCAGTTTGTCCCATAATGTGTGTTCGCCTGGTGTGTAGTAGTTTTTAATGCTATATTGTTATTTTACTTTTTGCTGTTTTAAGCCCTCTGTTTTTCCATATGTTATTTTTCTTTTATGATTACATTGTACAGTAACTTATAATCTTGGTTTTGAAAGGCGCTTTATAAATAAAGTAAATAAACACACTTACTTACTTACGAATGACAATGGGGGGGTATACATTGACATGCTACACAACCAAAATGCAGTACTATGGTCACTGCAATGTAAAAAAAAAAATTAAAAAAAAATGTGTGCTGTGCTGTGGAAGCTTGCCAGGCCTTTAAGCCACAGTGCACACCCACACCCAGACATACACACACAGTGTGTGACACACAACACTATCCTGCAGTATAAATTTCAACGGCACATATGATTTTCATTATTTTCCATAACGTTCAAAGTGTAATATGGTATGGAGTTTTAACATGGTCAAGTTACAAAAGTTGAGGTTGAAATCTAAAGAAATGCATCCAATAGGACATATACTGAACTGCCCTGAAAGCTCCATTGGACCTATCCAACCCTGACATAATGACGTCACAATATAACACACCTGGTTAGCTAGCCTCTCACCCACAGGTCAAAGTGGGATTTGGCACATGGGGGAACCCAAAGATCTGATGTAGCAGGGCAGCAGTGGGGAAAAAATATTCAAATCAAAATAACTCCCAAATGTTTCGTAGAATGAGCTCCTTAAAATTCAAATTGATGACTGCTAACCCAGAACTTATACTGTAAACTTTATCACAATACTGCAAATTACTCAGTTCCATAGCCTTCACTGTGCTATATTCTCACACAGCCTTGTTAAACACAAAAATAATTATCATTGGATTTGTCAGACATTTTATGATATGAATGAACCAGAATCAACAACAACACATCATGTAATATATGGCACAATAAGCTACGATACGATACGATACGATACAATACGATGCGATACGGTACACTTTATTGTCTCCTCAGGGAAATTTGTCTTGGGCTCAATACTCAAGCATCCAAAAAAACAACAGAATTCTCAACAAATCCAATACAATATGATAAAATATCCACCACCTGATTTGTGAAAAAACTCACGCAAGCTTTAAATTTCCTCAGGTTTATCAAATATCATTTGCTGAGTAATCTTTACCCTTGAAAATAATCTGTCATCTTCCTCGTCCGTCCCTTTTTTTCCATCTTTCTCCATCTTTGAGAGTGAATTTATCACACATTAACATTAATAATGTGCTTTATAACTGGGAAACACTCCTCAGACTTGCACTCCTTTTTTAAAAGATAGCCCCAAAATGAACTAGGAACACGGGAATCTGTTTAATATACCATTATCATATACAAAATATACAGCTACTGAGTCAGACCTACTAATTAAAAGTAACCTCTTTGCATGTTTTTTCTCAAATCACTACTATTGAATATATTATTATTGTTGCAAACAAATCTATACCAGCATCAGCAATATAACCTAAAAAAATAGAACATTAATCTGTAGGACGCTCCTTTTAGTGGTTGCTTGTTTTACGCTGAGCACCATGCGCAGGTTATACTTTGCATTCATCACTGTGAGACTACACACAGGGCTCCAGACAAGGTGGGGACAGAGGAATTTGGCAGAGCTCTCCGTGCAGCGATCCTCAGCTCAATGTTACTGTTGTTCGCTGTTCTGAGCTCAGATGAGGGTTGGCAAGTGTAAATCAAAATCCTTAAGAAGGAAAATAAACGTTCCACAGGCCTGAGTGGAAAGGTTGTACAGTTCTACCACAGGTAATGACAAGCTGTCAGAGAGGAAGCGCCAGCCAAAACTAACCCTCAGCAAGCACTTGGATCATTAACACCGGGATTGAGAACCAGGAAAATAGCTGACATTTCTGCAGCTGGCAGCCCAACTTTACAGCTTAAACCTCTTGATTAATTATACGAAACGCTTACATGGCAAAAGTAAGTCAAAGTTTTAAAGTAAGTAAAACAATCCCTCCACTTCCATATTTTAGGATGTATATATATATATTTATATATATATGATATTCTGTCAAATCTGAGTTCATTTTTTTCGTGGCCAGTTCATGTTTTATTTTGAAATGTCTTCTTGTGTTCTGTGTTACTTGTACTTCCTGTTCATTGATTGCCTCATGTGGTTCACCTGTGCCTCATTTCACTTACCTGTGTTTGGTTAGTGATCCGTCACTGTGTATTTAAAGGTTGCTGTTGTGTGGGGAAATTTGTGGGGTTTTTTTGTTTTTTTTCCCCATTTTTATATTTATTTTGCAGCCTCACTGAGAATTTCTGTCTGTATACTCTATATGAAAATACCAATCCAAGACACCCAATCAGTTGGACCCCTGCTTTTGGCCCTAGGTTCTACATGGTGGTCTTATTGTGCTACAAATAACTGCATATTTTTTGCTCACCTCCATTTGTATCTCAGTTAACAAAACAAAGCTGATTGGGCTCATCACAAGTGGATAGATATGGGAGAGACAGAAAATATTAAATTTGGAGAGTTGTGAAGAGCAGGAATGAGAACCTTGGCTTAGCAGACAGTCGTGCAGCCACAGTTTGTAAACTGTTTTTGACAGATTCATTCTTTCAAGTAGTTTGTTTGTGATTTGTTGAATATTAAACTAGACTGTTAGTCAGTATAAGGAAATTAACCAGTTCAATTTCATCTTTTTAAAAGTAGAAATAAATAAGTATATCTTTGAAACGATTAATTGATGCGTAACTGTATGTGTCTCTGTGCATGCATGTGTGTGTGTATAGGTCTCCCATATCAGCTTAGGTTCTTCTGGTTGTTTTTTAATTAAGGCGAGCTGGTCAGGTTTCCATAAAGGAGCTGCATCTGTTGTGATATACCTGGAGCGGGGTGTAGGTTTGTTGGGGAGTTGAGTTTGAACAAAGCCATCCATTCTGTCTGTTTCCTCTCTGGCCGTGGAGGTGCAGGGTGGGGGCAGGAGGACCTGGGAGATGGGATGTGTTGGGCCTGTTGGCCTCAGGCTCGAGCAGGTCCCTGGAGAGGCAGAGAGCCTCAACAGTCTCCTGTTACTCGTCTGTGGATGGAGAAGAGTGATATAAGGTTAGAGGTCAACGCTGCTTCCTCCAGAGTGTGGACTCAGCAGGGAGGACAGGATGAAGTGTGATGGATCCATTTCAGGGTCTGTTATTGTCTCTTTCAAAAGCTTTTATTGACAGAAAACACAGACGCAGTTTTACCAAGAATGCACAACTATCAAAGATTCCTAACTTTTGTGTGAAGCAGATAACGCTCCTATGTTATCTTATAAATCATTGATATGGAGAAAGTAAGGGAGAGGAGGATAATTAAGATTTTTTTCTATTTCATTTTATTGCCGATCCAACATTTATCTGTAGAAATTCACCCGTAGTACGATCCATTTACTCATCAATAGATCAATTGGTACCATTTAGCCAGATCCATATAAATTCTAAAAACTATGTTGGTAAATACTATTATTTTCTAGTAATATCTGCTTATTCTGACTTCAGGGCAGCACAATGACGCAGTGACTAACACGTCAACATGTATCAAATTTGAATTTACCTGCACAACCGGTTAGACGCACCCACTCAGTACAAGGGAGCGTAGCTACAAATCTGTTTTCCACCCAGATTGTTCATCCATATGGACTTGTTCCCATAAACCTATTGAAGCGGTTGAACATTCTAACTTCCAAACTCTCGTTGGCCTGCAGCTTGGCTTGCATTGTTTGAACTTGTAGCCCCAGTTTTGCACAGACTTTTGACGCCGTATTTAACAAATGTAAAATATGTTTGCTGGATGGCATCCTCCCTCTCTGTGCTTACCCTCCTAATAGGATACACCATGTGAAGTTGACCTGAAAATGCCTGAATATTACTGATATATTCAGCCCAAGCACGACCTGAGCGGGGCATATTTGCTTAATCCTGTTAATCTAGTTGATAGCGCTGTAGGGAGGGGCCCCGGGGTGCTGTGGGAGACCCTGATTGGGTGTGATGTCATCTGTTTCTGCTGCTAACTGGGCTCTGCCTTAAAGTGCTTTCCACTATGTTTGGAGATCAAAAGCCACACTCACCAGAGCAGCAGTAATCACCTCCTCTGCTAGGGGCAGGTGTGTGTGTATGTGTGTGTGTGTGTGTGTGTAAGATATTGGTTGTGCGGTGCGGATATGCAAAGGGTTGCTGGCATTTCCAAAGATAGCCAGGCTGACATTTCTATTGACTTTGATGTTGATAATCCTTCACAAGTTCCCCAAAGCTAACTGGTATTTGTATTTGTGTGTGCGTGCGTGTGTATGTGTGTGTGAATGTGTGTGTGTGAGCAGATTGTTGGATCAATATCAATGTTACGGCAGTGTTTACTTATGAAAGTGTTCCAGTTTGGAAAGTGTAAACACTTTTTTTTCCAAGACAAAATCCACACTAAGATGAAGGCTGATTTGATGGGCTTCTTTTATCCTTAATATTCATATATTCTCCTCATGGACAAATCACTGTTAAAGGCCACAACCTCACAGTTAAAGAGCAGTGTAATGATGTCTTCATTTATATTTGGATGTTGAAAGTCAAATGAGGGGCTGTGTCATTACTGATCTTTGTACGTAAGGCCACACTGGCAGTAAAACCAGGGCGGGTACTCTCATACTGCTGACACACTACTGCAGTATTGGAGGTACAACGGTACCACAACAAGAACCACATCTTTTTGTCACCGCTACCACGAGTACCATGAGTATTAGGGCTACTGTTAAATAAAAAAAGCACTGCAGGGAGTGTTTGAAGAGAGACTTAGAGAATGAAGCCATTTATTTAATAAAGTTTCTTGTTGACTTGAGAATAAAAATTTGTTTCCCCGGAGCTACAGACAAGCAGTCTACTGGCACCCGCTCGCTCTCCTGAGTACGATTGAAACATTGGCATATTCTCAGTAAGTAGGTACACACATAAAATTTATAAATTCTGACATTTCAACTCTTTCTCATAATATTTGGGCTTTTTTCCCTGCAGATTTAGGAAAGTATTCTTCAAATATTACAACTTTTCTTGTACATTTATTATAACTATTTGTGTTATATGTCAAATATTTTCTTGTAATATCTCATCTTTATTCTTTAAGTCTGAAAGTCCTTTCTATTAATTTTTTTTCCCCCAAAATGGCCCTGATACATAGTACACAACAATTGTATAACCGTTTTCATGTGGAACAGGCAAAAATTGGTATCATCCTCCTTATATTGCCCTCTGTTGGAAGCCATTTTAAATTTGACTGCGTAATGCCCATTGTTCCGTAAACAAAGAGGCTATCTTCAGTTTTCCTGTCAGGTTCACCACAGCTGTACTTCTAGAGGAAATATGGGGGGAAAATAGGAGATCCTGTGTTTTTCTAACAACCTGTCATTACTGTCACTCTCTGATGATCAGATATACGATGTGCCGGTGCTCGGGCTGTAACAGATACTGACCTCCTAAATGTCTCTTCCTACGCCCCCCTGCAGGGCTAAAGACGCACGTTCATTAACCTCTGACAGAGGAAAACACTTTTATGGCTACTCTGTTTCATTTAGCACAGTAAACATGAGCTCCCGATGCTAATTAGGCAAGATTCCTGACAGACTAACACAAAGGCAACACGGCCAGTCATCAGAAAGTCCTGTTATAATTGATGCTCATTCGTAAAGCGTGCCTGAGGTTAATTTCCACTGTCTTATTATCAAATAAGCAAAATGAATACATATTTAAAAGCCACGCTTTATATTGCTTCCTCTGGTGTCAAAAAGGAAATGGATGTTGAATCAGCAAAGGGAACTTAACTCCTCTGCTTTAGATGTCCACCTTTGAAGAGAGAGTGTATGTGTGTATGTGTGAGGGAATGAAGCGCACGGTTGCGTAACACTATTTACCCTTACCAACACGTTGAATCTGGCTCTGTGTTTTCTGAATTACCCCCAAATAACTTGCACGAACCACAAATGGTTTACAGAAACACTCACTGTGCACACTGGTGTGCATATGGGAGACTGGGGGAGGAGAGCGAGCGAGATTTTACTTAGACATACATGGTTCTCATAATATATTCACACAATATATGTAAATGCTGTTTCATATATTCCAGGGAGGGATTTTTTTCTTTGTATGTCCATCAAATCATCTCATGAAAACATCAGAGTGAGACATCATGCCTCAGATGATGGCCAGGCACAACTTTGAACACTGGGATTTTAGTAAACTGTACATCTGTCATAACAGATATGACACTGAAGCGTCGGTCATACCTTTATCAATGTTGGTTAGAAATAAATAATATTTGATCTATATTGGATATCTAACCATGCGACTGTCATTTAAACGGCAAACAAGCAGAGATGCCACAAGTTCTCTGCTGCAAAAGATGAAGAAATAACAGAGATAATATCAAATATAATCATATAATTTGTTGCAGCTCTGAAAACAAAAGCATGTACTTTGTTTTCCAAGTTATTTCTGTCTCTATGTTTCCATTACCACATTTTGTTTACTTCTGTCTTCTAACTAATCCCTCATTTGAAAGGGCATCAGGGGACCGTGGGCAAAATCAAAACTATGCTGAATCTTATGGTTACCATGTTACACAGACCGCATTGTTTAATGCATCTAGATTTAAATATGAAAATGTTAAAGCAGAATGTGAAAAGGTCCTTTTTTCACATCATTATCTTTAAAGAACTGCATTTTTGACTGCAACAATTTGGTTGAAAACTCTGCAAATGCACAGTTCACATCTGAACACATGCCTCCGTGCCTTTAAACCTATTTCTCAGTTCAATAAAGAGAGTGCCACGATGTATATATGCCTTTACATTATCATTACTGCCCGTGCAGACAGCAAATAAGCAGTCTTACAAACAGGAAGTTAAGATAAGATACATTTTGACCTTGCCGTGCGGTACACCCCTATATTACCGAGTGAGGCCTGTCTGACAGCAGCGGCTGCTTGTCCCTGCATGTGTGTTATTGTCTGTCTTCTTTGTGAACAGGTGTTGGTTCCAGTCCCTTCCACTGACTGTGTGTCTTATCAGCTTCTGTCTGACCGTAAATGAGTGCTTTCCTTAGACAGGTAATGTCCTGCTGGAGGAAACCCTGCCAACTGATCTCCTCTGTCCCTGCCGCTTGTCCACCCC
>OMNV01000596.1:0-15901 GCA_900303265.1 Brotula barbata
TTTCTATGAATGTTAACACTGTGATGAATTCCTATTTATTGTCTCAGAAGACTCCATACACACACACACACACACACACACACACACACACACTGATGACTGATGCATACAACACAACATTAACATTATGTCAAACGTCATAGTGGTTGTAGTGATGAACTGAAATGAAAAATGTCTGTGTGTTTCTCTCCGTGTGTGAATCATCAAATCTCATAGATATTCTGGAAAAAGAGTCAAGGATTCTCCCGACATCACAGACACCTGATACAATCACAGGCAAGACACACACACTGCAGTATGAAAGTAAATGGAAATCCACAGTTTGACTTTTCAAAGGTCTTTTTTTCCCTCCAGGTTTGACTGTTAGTCCGACTGGTCTTACTACAGACACATCTGTACCTCCTGTCACAGGATCATCAGGTGATGAGATCTCAGATACCCCAGATGGTCAGTTTTGTTTTTGGCTGAACAATTTAAAATATAGTTTTACTCATTTACTAGGTACTTAATATTCAAAAGATATTTCTAACATTTATTGTTATTGCATCTTCATGCCAGCTGTGACTGAAGGCAGCACTACAGATTGTTGGTCCACTGGATACACTCCAACTCCAACAGGTATCACAGATACACTAAGGATTCCTCTGACTGCATCAAATCATGATTGTATCGTTTCATGTCGGCTCTGCTTTCCGTCCTAAGGCCTGAGTGATCATAAGCTGTGTAACAGTCCAACATCCATCTCTATAACCCCAAGTCTATCTTCAGGTCAGCAAAAATCATGCAACCTTGAACATACTGTGTGTGATTTGCCGTTTCCCTTTTGCTGTGTGGAATTAATTAAACGTCCATTCCAAGTGAACATATGAATGTCTGGAGTAATCTGTATACTTTAACGTGGCTCTGAACATTATACATTACTTCACTGTGCCACGGCGAAGATATTTTACACAATCCTGATGCTTTAATGTGACCTTGAATGAAAAGTTTACAACCTTAAAACTTTGCCTTCATGTTCTGGTAGAGGTACTGTAGTGAAAGTGAAACTGACCTTTGCTGTTCCAATACAGAGAGGCAGATACTGAGGTGGGTTGTATTTGTAGCTGCTTGCGGAATACTTCTGGCCATCATCATGATAGTATTGGTTCTCATCTGGACTCATAGAAGGACTGGTAAGAAGTCTTTGTGGCAAAAACATAAAAGCATACTATCAAAATCCATGCTCACAATCAATTACATCCAGAAATGAACGTATGAATGTATTGATCTTTTTTTGTCATCAGGAAAAAGTGGTTCCAAAAGGTAAAATTTTTTTTTTTTTTTTCAGTTTCACGCATTCACATTTGGCAAAGGATCATGAATAAATGTAGTGTGAATGAAGCACTGAGTGCTAGCTGCTGAAAAAGTGAAAGTGAAAAACACCAATTTAGGCCAGTTCTGTTTGTAGGTGAAACAAGTCACAGCTCTGTCTGCATAGTCTGAATCCTTTTGGTGATTACTTACTGCTATAATGTTTTTTATCTCTTCTCTCCTCACAGCGTAAAAGCCAACGTCACCGGTACCACAAACATAGCGGTCACGTAACATCACTGTTTTATATACATGTGTATTGAATTCATATTTGACTTCTGAATTGCTGACGTGTTTCCCTTTTTTTTGCAGATGATAACATGTCCCTGCAGTGTCTAAAACATGGAGTGGTACTGCTTTTATTTTGAAATGTAACACACACAACACCAAAGAAACCAAATGTCTGATTTATACACGCCCTAATGCATGTGAATTTACGCTGTATGGTTTTCATTCCATTATTCCAGTTTTACTGACTTTATTATCACGGTCTTTAAAATTTTCTTCATGCCTTTTATGTTCTCATCACAGGCGACACCGAACAGTAATGACGAGTTTTACAGCGTGATCGCCTCAGTACCGGGATATAACTTAACCGGTGAGCTGTCACTGTTGGATGAGCAAATTTTTCTATTGATATTAACACATAAAACTGCACATCTCGGTTCCATATTGCTGTTATTTGAGGCAGTTAAACGCACAGACGACAACAACCTGTGTTGCTTTGCAGGGTCTGAGGGACCAAAAAGTCACGAACGCGACGAAGAAAATGCAGATGTAACTCACAGTCACAGATACAGTCGTTTGTCGTGCGGTAGAGTTATATTTAAACTCATATGACGTTCTTATTTTTCTTTTTTAGGCTGACATTTACCACTTGTATTGTACCATCTCAGAGCAGCCAACTGAAGCAGACCCACAACAAAGTCTCTACAGCATCGTGCAACTCCACCAGACATCCATGATTTAATTTATGATTCTCTGCTAGATTTTATTTGACTTGTTGAAAGACTGACACACACACGCACACACGCAGCTTTTGAGAAATGAACCCAAAGAATTTAATGCAAGAAAATACTTTGTTTTTATTTGTCAGGTGTGTCAAACTTGAGGTTCAAGTGGGTCAATTTGGCAAATTATGGCTCAAAGTCAACAGTAATATTCTTTCAACATACTGTTTAATGTTCAACATGCATGTTCATCTCCTCTGAAATGTCTTCTGCTTTAAAAGGAGGAAGTGGCTAATAAAGCAAGTTCAACCTTTGCTGTGTCTCATTGGTATTTTACATAATTTGTAAGTAAATTTGGTTATTAACACAAACATATCATTTTTGATAAATGATCACAG
Source organism: Brotula barbata (assembly GCA_900303265.1). Classification (NCBI taxonomy): domain Eukaryota; kingdom Metazoa; phylum Chordata; class Actinopteri; order Ophidiiformes; family Ophidiidae; genus Brotula; species Brotula barbata. The sequence continues at coordinate 2,699 of OMNV01000596.1, forward strand.
TACTGCCACTCATTTTCAACCACGTACTGCAATACAGTATAGACCACCAATATATTCTTTCACATGACAAAAGTGCATTAGACATTCTGCAGGTCTACTGTTGCTCTCATTTCCTCCCTCACCACAAAAATGTGTTGACGTCACCAACTTCCGTTACACAAAGGAATTGTCGAATACTTCAGTTTCTGCTCTTTTTTTCTTGGTTTAATTATTAATAAACGTATTTTACTTTATTCATTTACTACATACATTCAAGAAAAATAAGGTAAATTGTCAGTGGAATGATCTGCAATGCTTTGCGTCAAGTTTCCAAGCACTCCCATGGATTTCATTTTAGTTTTCTGCATTAATGGATATAGATCTCAGTGAGATTTCCTCTTAGAGTGCGGCCTGCTGCAGAGATGTGAGCTGATAAGTTGATTTCTAATTGGCCATGTGCTCGGTCTGTTTACATACAAGCATCTTGGTTGTTAGTTAGTCCGCACTGATGTCCATAGTGGATACTGGATGGTGTGCAGAGGCTCTGGTCACCTGCTGATGAAAGCTGCTATCAGAGGGAACAGAGCTGCTGACAGAGGACTGGAGAGGCGTGATGCTGATCCACATTCCATGGCATTTTCCTGCAGAAACCACAATGAATTTCCAGCCACTTTAGATTTTTTTTTGTCTACCCTTCCTCTATCTGATAGTACTGTGAATCCTTCTAATCAAAACATGCATGCACACATAGGAGATACTAATGTCTCACACACACATTCATACCTCAGGATGGAAAGGATGGCAAGATTCAGGCTTCTTCCTGTCCTTCTGAAACTTGAGTCTGTCACATTTTAGTGACTCATTGTGTTCAAAGGAGTTAAGGGTAAAAATAGAGTGAACCTCGGTTTATATTGTCACAGTTACGGTGTACCAAGATAGACAGAGACGAAAAGGGTTCTGTCTCAGGTTACATGCGCTGAGTTCAATCTAGAAAGGATATACATGATCTCAATGGGATCCATGGTTACTGGAGGAGAAGTACTGCAGTCACACTTATTGTCCACAACCACCATGAAGAGGTTGCTGCTGGGAATCTGCTGTATGACAAAAGACCTAAAGTACAGAAATAAAAAATATTATTCAATTTTTCTATTATTTAATAGTGCAATAATATTAATAGAGTTCAAACAAACATCTACACCGGCATCTCACAAAACATTTCATGACAAATATAACACCTGACACAGCCTTCACAGTCAATGTTGCCTGTTGTTTCTTTGATGGTGCGCTCAGAGACAAAGGCAGGATATTCAGTGTCACACGGGACCATCATGGTTTTACCCCGAGACCTTTGTGCTGAAGACGACAACAGAGCAATTTTAAAATGAAGTGCACAAGTAAACTGTAAATAATTTCCAATTCACTCAGTGTATGCCTCCTGTCACACACAACACACACACACACAGATGTCGCCTGGCTTATCACCTTTAACAGATAGATCAACATTCCACCAGCTGTACAGGTTGAATTCTAGCAAAAAACTGAAAAGACAAATCATGTTAAAACCAATATTCATCAATATTACAATATAATCATGTTAATATCATTCCATTGCATTGTATATTTCTGTAAAATGTGATGTTGTTTTAGTGGTATCTTTCTGAACGGATTTATGTAATCCTACATAAATTATCCTCTCAGTGAAGATGCGAATACAGTGTGTAAATGATTAGTAGTCAGACTGTGATGTGCTACCGCACTGCCTTTGTATTATTTATTTTTCATACATTCTTGTTATTCTTACATGACGAGTTCAGTCAGGAGCCATTTAACAACGGAAAATGGCTGAAAGAAAGAGGAGGAAGAATAGTGTGAGAGAAAGGTTTTCACAGGCCTGGCCACAGACACACGACCCTGCTGATTTTTCAATTTGATTAAAACACATCACTCATACGTACATCTGATAAAGTGTGTGCGCTGTCACTGCTCCCAGCGTACTCTTTACAAAGGGCCTGGTAGTCATACAGTGTGATCCTTCAGTCACAAAGAAGCAGAGAATAGTCAACATTAGATATGACACCTTCAAAAACTTGTCTTTGTGCTGTCGGTCGATTTTGGGGACGGTAGGTTCAAACCTTTTGAAGGACCCCATTTGGAGAAGTTTGTTCATAACAGCACCCTCCACCACGCCAAAGAAGAGCCCTGTCTGAGAGAGAACTTGTGTCAAAGCCACAAAGCTGTCTTTGAAATTTCACAACATCACTGAAGATTCTAGGACGCGACCGTGCGGTTATTTATGTCACACCAAACAGAAATGAGCAATGTTGCAATCTTACCAAAAAGTTCTAGTTACAAACAACTTTTAAACTGTATGATTTGTGATACATTCGATTAGCAGATAATCATTAGCCATTCGTGCTCCCCCTGTGCTGAAGTACATGCTGTGAGACAACACCATTCTGGTGTTAAAACCTCAGTAACAGATACATGTTTGACTCAGAGAGAGAGAGATGCACGCGGATTATCTAAAATTGAGAGCGGAAGTCTTTGATCAGTCCCTTTTGCTCTCAGTTTCATTTTTACTGCCCTTTGTGAAAACCTGTGAAAATCCATCCCAATTTAGCTGAATGTGTGATAGTTAGCGACTGATGCACAACAACACCCTCACACTGACTTTTTCATTTCAGCCAGTCACCAACGCTGAACTTGAAGAGATTGTGTCAGAAAATTAACAAAGATGTTAGTCTAAGTAACAGAGATCAAACTGAGTGTTGTTCTAACTGAAATGATTTATATCTATAGTCTATACTCAAGTCCAAACGAGCCCAGACATATCTGACTTCCTATAATATACTGGCCTAAAGAGAACAATAAACAAAATAAAACACATTTTTACATTGACGTTATTTGAAAACCATGTATGCCAATAAAATTAAAAAATCTTCATCATCTCAGCTATACATTAGTGGTTGTTGCATATTTTCTCCAAATGGATTTTTGGATACTTTCTGCCCCTATAAAATACATTTGATCTTATATTGTTTGTTTGTACAGTGTCTTAGCCAAGCGTCACCACCTCCTGCACCAATCGATAATATATCATCACGATTCTTTTTCCTGATTGAGATTGTTGCATTGACTTTTGGGAAGCTGACAAAAATTTCCAATGTTAAGAAATCGTTTAAAATTTTTCTCATAGATGTGGATAAGCAACAAAATGTGATGTCCTTCTCTGTGGGTTATGCTCCCTTCCTCCAAGTTTGGAGAAAATAACACTTTGAGTTGATGCTCGTAAGAACCAGCCACCAGCTGTTGATAAAAACATAAGATTGTTGCCAGAGCTGATTGACTGAGAAGATTGATGTCAGCCAGGAGTCACAGCAGGTTTAAGCTGAAGCTCAGTGTCAGTGACCCAGGTTGGACAATGTTAAGAAAAATACAGATGGATGTAAAAAAAAAAAAGTTATTTCACCACTAATCAGAGCAAAACATCTTAAGCTTTGCAACTACAGCTCAGTGAATAGTTTCAAAACTCTTAATGTCATAGACAAACTGCAAAATCTTGTTTTGATCTTGGCTTAAAGACGTCAACATGCTTGTGCAAAGCAACGCTCACAGTACCTGAGAGTAGTCCTCCGTGACGAGAATGAAGCCATTGTTGTCAATGAGATAACAGTTAATATCCTGTCAGAAGGATGAAGAATACACTGAGTGGATCAAACAATAAAACAAACACATTTTGAAAAGCTCAGAGGTTTGTCTTACGTCATTATCACAGCTAATGCTGCACTTTCCGTCCAGAGCTGTGCACTGAGCAGAAAACATGAGTCATGTAATTCAAAATTCACACGGCTCTTCGCTTTTGTATATGCTCTTGTTACATTAGATGGTGTGTGTTGAGTCACCTGTCTGCAGGCTGTCCAAAACTTCCTCTGGAAATACTCCAACTTCATCTGGATTCCTACAGCTGAGCACAAGACCACGCATATGCCCGAGTTACCCCAAAATAAGCAACAACGCAATGATTAATGTATCTAGGAGCTTTCATAACGTGAATGAAAAATACTGGATATTACCTGCAACTATTGGAGACTTTCTGTCATCGAGCAGCTGAATTGCTGTGCTGGCCAAAACCACACTCTTATTCTCCAAAGCTGGAAGGGAAGAGCAGCAGATAACGTGGAGATTCATGGGTGAAATGACACTTCATGCTCAGTAGATGGCACCTTTTACCCAGCAGCCCCTGCATGCTGCAGCATGAGTCCATTAGTTTACAGTACAGGGATTCCATCAGAGCCTTTCCTCCAACCTGATGACTTTAATGATCAAGAAATACCTGCTGTGAAATGACGGTTTAGGTTATTATCGCAGGAGCTGATCACGGTATTCAACATTAACATGAGAAATGTGGCAAACGGTCTGAAGAATGAAGGTGAGATGCTGATGTCTCCACCCTCCATTCTACATTAACTGCACATCCTATCAGCAGAAACCAGTAAAAAGCAGCAATCCGTCACGTAAAAGGGCGACTTAAATGTTAAAAAGTAAAATGCCCGGGTTTAATGACTGGATTTTGGGTTGGACTGTGTAATGAGAGACAGAGGTTATATAGCAGCAAGAAGGAGATGAGTACACGTTAGCTGCACTGAGTTTGTGCTGCATGCTGGAGCTGCTCTGTGCTCTTCACTCTGGGTTTTGCTCCGCATACCTGAGCTGAAGGGGATGGAGTAGACAAACGTGCCGGGGACCTGCTCTGCTGCTCTCTTGTACCACAGTGGGAAGTGATCAGCATTAAACACACCCTCCTTGTCCTCGGCTGTCAGAAAATCTCTGAGGAGACACATGGAACGGACCGAGGCGAGGAGCAAAGATTCATCAAGCAGAATTACGGCTTCGCCTCCAGCTGTAAGTAATGACTAGAGAAATGTTGTCACTCACTGATTGGAGAGCTGATCGGGGACAACAAACAGGTTGGTTCTTGACAGGCCAGTGCGCGTACCCAGGAAAGCAATCTCCACTCCTTTGTCTGAGTTCCTGTATGCATGATACAGAGCAGAGCGTGTGCATCCTTTCAGAGCTTTCACTGAAGATATCCCATTAGTTTGAGGCAACAAAGCCTCATGTTTGAGAACCTTGATCCAGCAGATATTTAGCAATTTAACTTTCCTTAATAACTAAAATGTTTATTCAAATGTTAGAGCTGTTATTATTTTCTATTAATGCTGACTGTTCATTCTATCATGTAAATAGTGTATTAGATAAAGCAGACAAAACATGAATCTGCACTGTGAGATAAAAGCATAATAAGCCAAATGAGATCGTAACTACAGTATCGAGCTTTGATGGGAGAACGTATCTGAATTCAGAGCACTGATGGCAAAGGTTTGAAGTGTTTACACTGAACTGTACGCTTACTCCGACTTGTTGAGAGCCAGTCCCGTCCAGTAGGCCTCCAGTGGAGCCGTGACCACAGCGTCAAATAACACCTCCTGGATCAACTCTCTGTCACCTGCGTGAAGTAGGAGCAAACGCCACGACTAATACGAACCCTTTCCCCCGAAGATTCTCATGAAGTGTAAGTGTCTTAAATGTAACAGACGTCTCTCACATTTGAGGTGAGGTCTGCGGCCGGTCATGAAGAGCTTGATGGCTTGGATCTGCGTTAGATGACGGTGCTCGTGCTGTTCCTCCGTGTTGCAGTAGGTCCTGCGGTTCAAATATAGTCAGACTGTTACATCACAGGCATTTACATCAATGACGGACATGGAAAATAACCTATGTGCATGAATGAACCCCAAACTTACCATTCATCTGCCAGGGCGACATCTGGCTGCTCCAGATCACGGAGCCCTGAAAACACAAAGGACTCAGCGACGCTTCCTCAACAGCAGTCTGTTCGCCTGAAACGCTAAACTCAGCAGGAGCAGTCTGACATGCACTGCATCATTCTCTATGCTGATGTCTTTGTGTCTCAATTCATGGTATTTCTTCCCCAAATGTATTATTACTACCGTGCAGATTCTCCTAAATACATTATGAAAATCCTTGTAACTTTACATTCCATTAACAAACCGGATACATGTTAACCGAATGATTTAACATCTGAAAGTGATCATTCCACGTACTTGAATATGTGAGTACATCTTACTTAATTGCCACCATTAAGCATAAATGAAGGTATATTTGCATTTGTTTTTGTCAGTAAATGAGTTGCACACCTGCTTGAACTGACACGTTCCCTCTGAAGAAATACTTGCCGTGGCCCCTGGAAAGAGCCACACCAACGCTGGAGACAACGACGCACAGAACAGAAATCAATGTTGAACTCATTAACGGGACTGAGACATAAAATAACTTATTGAAGCCATTTAGGAATGAAACTAAAACTTTTTCCTGCACCTGAATGGAGTTCCTTTGATGTCAGTGTAGTAATAGTCATTGTGCATTTTCAGGACGCGTCTCTGAAAAAAAAACAAAAACAAGGAGAAAAAGGTGTGATGAAATTGACTCCCTCGGGCGAAAGAGAGGACAGAGACACCAAACATCTTCATCTGAGACCTCACCCCTTTATCTACAGTCTTCTTCACCTCCATGGAGAACGTCCCCGTCCTCCTGTTCACCATGGCGTTACGAAGCTGAAAGACGAAGCAGAGACACAGACAGCACTGAAGCTGAGGCTGGGTGCTGACCCAGCAGTTTCGCTTGATACTAAAATAAGCACAAATTACGGGGATGGTATTCTGTATGACAGTAATATTACATACAAAATCATCTTTGTCCTCCCACTCCACCTCAGACAGATCCACACTGCTGTAGTTGGGCTTCCTCCTCTTCTTACCTTCCTGATACTGCACAAAAGAACACAGTGCATCACTTTTAATGATCCTTGCGTGTAATCCTGGTTTATCTTGACATTAGCTACTGATTTAGCCTGACTGAACTGAGACAATGCGGAACAGATGCAGATCGTATCATGAAGAAGATATTCAGAGATATTTCACTGCAGTCCTGCTTGAGTTTTCCTGTTCATATTCTTTCAAGCCTTGAATTGGTGTGAAGGTAGCGTTCCTCTGAACAAATGTAGAATAAATCAACTGTGAAATTAATACTATCTGGCAAATTAATAAGCGCTGATATGATTGATAGGAAATCCACAGTCAAGCACATCAATACATTATTCATGTCAAATGCTGCTACGGCCTACTGTATTTAGTCCGGGCCACAAAGTAATAACAAATCAATGACTACAAGCACAGCACAGTTTGAACCACAACGAGACACTCACGAAAAACCAACACAGACCAACACACACAGAGAGGAGTAGCACTAACACTGGCACACACAGACCCACTAGCACAGCCGTATTCACTCCTGAGGAAACAGCGGCTGTGGTCTCTGCCAGCGAGTGTTAAGTTACCTCTGGGAAATCTCAGGCCAGCCAGCCCTATGAGTGGCCTTTATCCCTGCATGCATACATCAAAGGAGAAGGTGGGGATTACAGACTATACGAGCCCATTGACCCTCCTAACCAGATTACAAGCGCATGCACTGCATTCGTGTGTGTTGCACTTCTCCCACAAGACGCTTTTACTTCATTACAGTAGGAGAAGCGCCTTCATTCAATTAGTGCAGTGCAATAACGGTGCAAAATACTACAGTTAACTTCCCTTTTCTTTCTTGCTTTCCTCATTTTATCAAACTTATTTCAGTAGGAGTTTTACCTGTGACAGAGTCTTTCTCTACTTTTAGAAACATTAGACTTGAGTACATCTTCCATCACTGTTGGCTATATGTATAATTGCATGTTTAGCTTTGGGGACATAACACAGTGGTAATAGAGGAATAGCAGGGTAAAATGACTTCACTTGGGAATGCTGTGAGGCTCTAATATAAAATGAGTTACCAGCGGCCTGAGGTCCGGATGTGTCAGGATGTATCCGTTGTTTGTGATGGCAAACGCGTAACCGTGGATCCCTAACTAGAGGCACAAAATGAGATACATGAGCGGGCCGTGTAAAAACATTATACACCAAGCGTGAATTTACGAAAGCAAAAGTACGACACTGTTGATCGTGTCACTGTGGACAGTACCATATGTTTGGGGATGAGCTTCATCAGCTCCTGTAAAGGGATGTCTGTTCCTGCCACCCCCAACAGAATACCCTGGTTTTTCTGCATGGAAAGATCACACGCACGCACACACACACGCACACGCACACACACAGAAACGTCCGATTACAGCCCCGTAAATATTCACATGGTTTCTGACTTCCTCGCTCGCCCTAACATTCCATAATTCAGCCGCTCGTTCACTTACTGTTTCATTCTTTGTGCTGAAGACAGGCATGGCGACTGTAGTCATCAGACTGGGACCTGCTTTTTCACTGAGCTGAAAAGATCGCATAAGCAGAAAATCTAATTAATTCTATTTCATGGAATGACTTTTTATTGAGTTATTGGATCAGGCCTGTAAGCGGAACACTAACGCGACACAGTCAAACTGTCTTAGTGTAAAGAGTTTTCCAAGGTTTGAGCCGTTTAATCAATAATTCAGAAGAATATAAATACCCAAAGAATGTGTGTGTGGTCATCAATAACAGCGGTAAAATTAATGATGAATTGGATAAGATTTGATTTAATCCTACACCTACGATAACAGCCAAACTGAAGTAAATTAAAGAAATATTTTCACAACAAAAAGAGATGAGCACGAGTTGGAATTTAAGACTGGAGACTAAACAACGAGACCAAGTGGAAAGAGCAACAACACATAAATAAGTTAATATCAATAACAAAGACATATTTTTATTCTGCATCAGTTAAATCCAAATTTACTTTTCTTAACCCGTCAGTTTAACTCAAAAGTTTTGCCACGTTCTGAAAATGTTGTTATCAGTTTTTGCAAATGAAATGAAGCTCATCACGGCCACAGCGTTTCTGTTGTCAAACTGTAACCACGTGATGAATTCAGCATGAGCGCTGACATAATTAAGCACATGAGCGTTGCGAAAGTAGGTCTACTATTCCCTCACCTCATGAGTTCACACAGCCGAGAGGACCCCGTGTGTGTGTGGGGGGTTGATGTTCGTTTGTGCACACACATGCATATGGATCAAATGAGCTGTGAAGCGGATTGTGTACTTGCTAGCTTGACAGAATGAAGAATGGCGAGTCCCTAAATTCATCAAAAAACACAATCAGAGAAACGCGACTACCTCATGCACGCACAGGTAAACCTACATTTTGACTGGCTTACCACCTCCACCCCTCCTCTGCAGTACTCCCGCTCTCTCTCTCTCTCTCTCTCTCTCCCCCCGCTCTCTCTCTCCTTTTCTCTCTCTCCATCCAATGTCAGTTTTATTATGGGCTTAAGGAGATAAAAACCAATGATCCACAGAATGATGAATGGTCTGTCTGAGGCTGAGATACAACAGCACACACTCCAGAGGACAATCTCCAAGCACTTGTGTGTAAATGTGTGTGTGTTTTGTGCATGCTCATTGTCCTATGTTGGAAAGTGGTACAATAAATGCTCCTCCAACACTCCAGATTGAACTGCTTCTCCTCACTATAAACTTCCTGGGAATTATCAGAACGTCACTTTGGAAAGGTGAGGAGTATGAGCTGCAATTTCCTCTCAACTCAAGTTTCTCAGACTCGGATTTCCCAGTGGAAATGTTTTTACCACTCACAATCTCCTTTCAGAGCCGACTTTGGAAATACTCACTACAGTATCTATGAAATAACCCGTTGTGTCATAACATTAAAGCAAATAAATGATGACAGGCTTAATTTCTATGTAAATTGTACTTGTATATTTACCTTATAAGCCTGAGAAAGCTGATGGGAAAGAACAGACACATAAAGATTACACATATACTGCATTAAAGGCTGCTTTTGTGGACACAGATGTACATCAGGGGAAACCCAGAGAGATTAATGAAGCTCATCATGAGGAATCATTCCAGTGGGATAAGGGATAATGAGAGAGGAGACACACAAGTGCACACTTAGAGCACAAGGACGGACAAAAACATAAAGTCAGCACAATACAATGTAACTCAATACAACGACAACACTACAGCCTTAAAAACTAACAGTGAAACCAGAATAACAAAAAAAGAGGAATATACAATTCTCAAAGGTCTTATTTCTTATTACTGTATTGCATCATACTGTCATAAGTCAGCAGTTTGTTAAAAGGAGAGCGGCAGGCTGAGAGAGAAGCTTCTCGTTTTGTGGCAATTTCCTGTGTTCCATATACTGCACAACCTCAGAAATGCCTTTTATAAGGCCAGAACAGCTCAAACAATACACAGCTTTACATGGGAGCTCACAAACAACAAGATAACCTCTAGGGTTTTACTAATATGTAGACTTAACACACTCTATTTACAAGTAAGTATACGCCGAACATGAACAATAAATAATGCTAGAACATTTACAATGCTCTGAAGAATGTATGCATTCGAAAAAGTATACTGCAAATATAGGCTAAGGCTCACGGAGAATCCTCATGCTGCTTAAGGATGGAATGGAAATACTTACAGCACTGTCCACGTAAGCCTCAGTCCACACTGTGTCGTGTTCGTGGTCAATCACCTTTGGGCGGCTCATGACGTGAAGATAACGCATGACGTTCTCCTGAACATCAGCTAAGGTGGAGATCTGACTGAAATACCCTACGATAAAACACACATCGAGTCAAACTCAAAAAATTCAAAATCAATCGAGCGCAACAAAACATTACTGCAGAGGTGAAGAATATTTATGCGTCATGAATAAGAAAATCTACCCTTGTTTTATTTAATATGATAATTCATGTTCACAGTGTTTATCTTTGAAATTAGCTAATCTTATGAGTTACCATATTTTGGGAAACATTTTTCTGACCAGAGTGTGGAGGCTTTTATTTTGTAAATATGAAGAACTCATTTGAAAACAAAGCACGTAACAATCAGGTTAGGTGGAATTTCTACAATCAAATGTTTTTTTCCTTGCAGTAATCTACTTCATGGGATCTTCTATAAAGAAACTGACACTAATTAATCCAAAAACTATGAAAGACGTTGATTTCTATGGATATTTATGAAACAATTCCACACTGGCACCACAGAAATGTTTTTCATGAACATGAAACAGAAAAATTATTCAACAATTCTTGTGTTTGATATTGATATAAGACTTTTTTCCTCTTTTGGATTCTGACATTACTGAACTGTAGTCCAGTCTGGATCTGTGGTCCTGCTTACAGTTGGGGTAACCATCTGACTCAGTGTGAGCTCCCCCTGTTGCTGACAATGTTTCATATCGGACAGGGAAGGTTATTTCACAGTGGGGGTGTGTGTGGGGAAAGAGGGGTGGGGCTTGTCTCTCCCCACTCCCACTGTGATCTGTTTTCCTGGCTGTGACTTTCCCTTCCAGAGGGCACTCATCCGCAGAGTTGACATGCGGGAGCCATCAGCATTGAGCAGCCAAAGGGGAGACACACTGACAGGAAGAGGGATTAGAGTGGATTGACCCCTGACCTGCAAGTGCCACTTCATTGCCTCTCGGCAGAAAGTGCCCGAGCCAGCGTGTACACGTGTAGAGGCGCAGACATGCAGACTTACACAAATGGACATTACATGTACACGAGCCAAACCATAGTTGTGCACAGTAACACCACACCAGGCCTCATTCAACACTCTCATACGGAGCTGTCATGGGAAGCGGTTATCAAAGAGTCCCAAACCTTTGTTGGCACAGGCCATCCATTTGAGGTTATCAGCAAACGCAGACTCTCGTCCGATCAGGTAAGGGAATATGCGCACCTGTGTAAAGGACACAAAGATGTCGGCAATTTCAAAGATGCTAGGATTCAGATAATGTGTGGAAATATGGAAAGTGGTGTGTCTCCTCAGCGCTTCATCTTCCTGCCCTGATTCTCTCCTTATAGAGCAAGAAGTGCTGCATGTTCTCACTCCTCAGCTTTGTATTAAGCGTCTCTTTCTTTCTTTTAATTTTTTCATTTACTTATCTTTGAGTTGAGTAAATGAAGGTGTACCATACTGGGAAAAAATATTCAAGACGAAATTTCGAATTCAAGTTTTAGCTTAAGTAACAGTAAACAAGGCTGGGGTGAGGAGAAATCAAGTCAAAACCTCATCACTAATTTTGGGATTATTTCAAGGAGGAAATGAAGATGACTTATTAGAGAGAAAAACAGAAAGACGAAAAGTAAACAAGACATGAGAGAAAAAAGACAAGCAAATAACTAAAGAATTCTGTTCATTATCATAATCCTTTTTTTCTTATGCTGAATATATATATATATATATACAAACATCAGTCAAATGAATGAAAATGAGTAACATAAAGGCTCCCAAAATGTAATTACTCTAATAAAGTATCAGTCATTTGGGGTATTTTCAACAGTAACTGGCTGCTTTTAACAGTAACAATGTCTTCATGGTTACATTTATGCAGTTCCTGTCAATTATTCTTTGTTGGCAGTTTTGGACATGATGTTCTGCTGTCCTTTCACAGAACACTGTGTGACTCTTTGCCAAATATGTATGGCTCATTGGCTCCAGATGCTATGCTAAGCATAAAGCATATAGAAAAAACTCAATGGCTGCCACATAGTAACCCTGAGGCTGTATGAAGGGGGATGGGTTACCCTGCCAAATACTGCCCTGTTGTGCCAGCGTATATTTGCTTGATAGGACAGAACAAAAGTCCTTGAGCTGTTGCTGGTGCTGTGTTGCTTTATGAATTGTAAGGAGGTCCATTTCAATGCATTTGCAATTGTGTAATGTTTTTACAAAGGATTGTCAACGATGGAATCCAGGAAAAAGTGAGAGGATGAGGCCACTACAGTAGAACGTAGAGAACCCAAGGACTCTGGCTGAGCTGTTTGTACACACCGCCCTTGAAAGCAATTAATTCTTTGACTGTTTTTTTCCTCATGGGGAAAATATTACACTATAGTGGATCAACACATTGGAAAACATCATATCAACGTGGATTTTACATTACTGCGTTATGAGGGGTAATGAAGTACGAAACCAATTCCTCAAAACGTCAACACGGGAGGACCATCTGGCATTAAGTATTAAAATATACATCTATCCCAGCTGGAAGAAAAATGCAGCACAAGCAGAAAATCCAGAAAAAGGATGTATATAGCATCTGAAAGTATAGGATGTTGTAGGATGTGTGTGTGTGTGGGAGGGGGTGGGG
>OMNV01000596.1:15921-31523 GCA_900303265.1 Brotula barbata
TCTCAGGCCAATTGTACTTTTCAAAAACGTCATCATACATTTCAGTTGCCCCGTCAGTCACGAGCATTATGGCCTGGCTGCACACACTTCCACGTCCAGTTTGGTTGAACTGCAGAAGACACACACGTATATCCCTAATTACATCAGATTAAATCTATGATGCAATCCATGCAAAGCCATTACTTTCATGCTATGTGAGCCCTGGGACTCAGTTAAATATCCTCTATGTAACCTTGTCAGTGTTTTGTGACTCTTTCACCTCCTCTGCCCTGATGATGTCCCTATATGGCAGCTGTAATGCCCTCGGACAATGAAACACAGCTAATGTCTTAGTAAATAAACTTAAGGAGTGTGATACACTTTAGTCAGATGCCAGAAGATGCATGGCAGTAATTAAGTGGCTTATTGACCTGTAACAGAGAAAAAAAAGAGCGTGCAGGGAAATGATCACAGACTGAAAGCTGCTGAGCACTGCTGCTCTCCAAACACAGTCCAGAACTCTCTCTCTCTCTCTCTCTCTCTCTGTTTAACTGAGTATCCCCCTTCAAAAAGAATTTCTCAATAAAACAAACTGGCAGAAAATGAAAGAGTGGTCTTTAGTTGTAGACTTGAACATTTTTTTTTCTGAAGTCCAGTGTGTAGTTTCTGCATGTGACATCATACGAACTGAGGCCTAGCGCCTGTCTTTGATCACACCGTCACAGAAATCATTTTTGATGTGGAGTTTGTAGATTTCACACTGTCGCATGTTTTTTCACTCCTACTGTCACGTACGAGGGGCACAGAACAAACACACCTCAACATAATGAAAACCAATACAGTTAAGTGACCATAGTGTTTAATCAAACCATCTCTGATGTAGCTTTAATGAAAAGTGGACTTAATAAGCTCCATAAATTATTTTGAGGCAGATGCATTAGGTTGGACAGCTGTTTCTGGTTTTCCGGTCACTGGCTATAGGTCCATCTGCTGCTGTCTGAGTGCAGCTCTGTCTGAGGTGGCTGTGATGTTGTCAATAACAAAGATAACTTAAAATGAAACAGATGATCAGAACCCTCGATTCAGGCCACATAGTGTGGCTGCTGTCATCATGGAAGTATCAGCTTCCTTTATCGTGGTGGATGTTCAAAGAAAGACTTAAATGTCAAGGCTCACTCCATCAGTTAGCCTTTAGCTGTACGTACACTCTGATATTCGCTCTAACTATCTTAAGGCTGTATTGAAAGTTATTAATGTTTATTTACACTGGCTGGTCTTTCATTTAGAAATGTTATTTGGTTATTTTTGGCTTGGGAACTTAAATAAAGCCACAAATTCCACACATATTTACATAATTATTATGGTTTTGGTATTGCTAATTGAAAAGATTTGGTTGAAACAGTAACTATTAATGATAAAAATAATCATCTTGATTAGAAATATGAAATTGAGGCGGATAAAAATCAATTTTAAGATCACTTTTTCCATTTAAAAAACAAAATCAAGACTAGTACTGGACATTTTTGCACGGGTATTCAGGTATTGTACAGTATCTCCTTAGGATACTGTATTATAGTGTACTGTATTTCCTCTTTTGGTATTCTTATTAATCAGTATCTCTTTCTTTGACCAGGAGTGTGAAGCTGTGCATTGCTCTACATGCGACGTGATTTGGTTTTTTTTCAGTGTGATCTTGTCCATGATTGGATGCAGTCCGCATTCATTCCCCGGTAGTGACGGTTTAACATTGAATTTCAGCGTGAGACTACTTGCTACCTGATTACCATATTCATTGCAGGGCTTTAATTAATCTGACAAATGCAGACGTAAAAGCTGCGCTGCCTCAGCCTCTGCAGCACAGCCACAGCTCGCCTGAAAACAAGGAGATAAAAGGAGTGCAGCGTGGCTTCTGGCCTTATCTGCTTTGTGTTCCAATCAGCCACATTATTAATCATTGACATTAATTAGAGCCATTAATCACACTTCAGAATAGATGTGTCTGTGTTTGGAGGCTGGAACGGGGATAGCACTGGAGCGTTTCGGGAGGCGACACACTTCCCAACTCTGAAATTTATCTGACTGGAGTTTCTGATTAGGTGAGAACATGAAGTGTGCTGTACTGGAACACTTTCTGTAAACGCCTGTGGCTGTAAAATGCAAGTGGAGACCTTGAATTAAATTAAATTAAATTAAAACAGAGTGAATTTGTGATTGGTTGGCATAAGCACAAATTTGTGGAGGAAACGAATACAATCTAAATAAAAAAGTCACATAATGAGTATGTGCAATCAAAGAAATAAAGGTGATTAAATTTTTGTTTGAATGCCTTTCTACTGTGGTGACTCTGAAGTTGTTTCTCATATTTGGTACTTGAAGTGTCACAAAATAAGAGAATAAAAACAATTGAAATCTCTGGATTTTTTAGTAGTGATTAAGAAAATATATGATTTGATTTTAATTCAAATTTCAGTTTACAGGATGTATCGTTCATGGATATCAGTAACTTTTCACACTCATATTGTTAACATGCACGCATGCGATTTTCTGTGATCTTTTTTTTTTTTGTCTTTGATGAGGTGGCACTGTGTGAAATACCGCAAGTAATCACTGTCATTACAATGATACATTTTGGGTTAAAATAGAAGGTAAAATATCGATGCAATGTTTTCCCTTGGCACAGTGTAGAGAGTGTGTCAGGTTGGTGTAAATGTATCCTGGCACTTACATCGCTCAGGATGTTGAAAGCTTCACTCAAAGCTTCACCCAGCAGCCCAATCCCTTTAGCAAACAGCTTGTCCAGATGTTCCCGGAAATGCTGACAGATACCAAAAAAAGTGGGAGAGAAAGGTTTAATCACACAAAGTCAACCTGAGATGATCCACAAACATCCAGTAAGTGTCACTTTTACTGAGACTCACGTCTTTATTGTTTCTGTCAGCCCGGACCAGTGTGCCATTCAGACAAGGCTCCACATAATGGATCTCCTGATTATACTGAGGAAAGTTGAATGACGTTTTAGATGAAAAAAACATTTTGAAAATGATGCTGCATTAGAATTATCTGCAAAACTTAACAGAGGTGTCCTTAAAAATTGACAACAATGACTAAAAGTACAGAGACCTAAAAACACATTCAGGCAGACACCAAGATCAAAGTCACTTAAGGACTGAGAGCAGACGGATGATTTATCCACAACTCACTGCAATGATGTTGAAGAAGTCGTCATCTCCAAGTGTGTCTAAAATGGAGAAGACAGTCTGTCTGGCGATGGTCAGCCTCAGTCCTTTCATGCTTCCACTCACATCCACCAAGATAACGACATCCTTCGGAGAAGTCGCCGCCTGGATGTACCTGTCATACGGAGTCAGATTATAAACTGTATCCTGGGTGTAACAATGCCAGGATAAAAAAAATCAGAACACTTTCTCTGGTACATAAAGACAAACCATTTCCTGTTTCTGCAGTCAAAGCCAATGACGCCGTGCTCATCGGGATGCCACTTCACTCCTGGAAATGACAGCAGGGAGTGATTTAACCGATGTAAAATACACATACAGTAGCCCCGTGGTGGATCACCATAAACACACGGATATTTGAAATGTGACAGTAGGACAAATGATCAATTCAAGGTGTCTCATTGTTCTGTTTGTAGAACGAAGCTCAGGAATTTAAATCTTCCACAGACAAGTTATATAAAAACAGGGAAGGATGAGAGTGCTAGCTGGTGACCTCACACTTTGTTTAAGGGCATCCGTAAAGTCAGAAATTTTAGTAAACCATCAAGAATCAGAGGCCAATGAGACATACCTCCTTTAAGGCCCAGAAGTCCTCTGATTTTGCTAGTTGCCAGATTAAGCTGGACTTTTACTATTGTTACCATGCGGTGAGTTCATCTCATTCAAACGTTTGGTGGGTCCAACCGCCGTGGACACACTCCTCCAGTGTGGCTGTAGAACCACACTGACAAATTCTGATTAATTAGAATCTGTATGTATGCATCCTCACTGATGGTCTGTAAAATTACAACATTAGCCAAATTACCCTTTTAGTAATTCTGTATCATTTGTTCAGATTTGTTCCTCCGCTGACAGGTCCCTTGAGACCCCCACCCCCACCCTCCGCTCCACACAAACACACACATGCAGCGAGAAAGCCACTCACCGGGATACTGTCTGAAGAAACCCTTCGCACTCCCAAAATACTGCCAGATAAGCGTTGGATCTCTTTCAAAATTATCCACAAATACTTTATTGAGGGCCTCCGACCAGTACACCCCGTTCACGATATCGGGATCTGTACGAGAGGGGTGTGGGTGAGGAAGCAGACAGAGGTATGTGGGAGAGAGACGAGTAAATTAAATGGTGATAATGGTAATCACCGTGGTCACCATTACCCAGTGCACAGTTGACCTTTGTCCCTTATTGACCCTCTGAAGGAGACACAATGGCCGTGACTAAATCATCTCCTCCCCTCCTGCTGCTGGACGTGCCGACAGCTCCCTGCCTTTGTGCTGGGAACAGAGAGCTGTGGAGGGTCTATTACGGCTAAACAAAAGGAGCCGGGAGATACATGGGGAGAGGTGACACGCTCTGCTATAAAACAAGAAGCCACCAAACAGTTACCGTTTGAGAAATACTGCACCCTCACACTCTGCCCAGTGTCATTCAGTGGTCTGCAGATGACGATATCGATCCTCAACTCAGCCCGCGACACCGATACAGCTTCAGCAGACATTTCTCACTTTCCCCATCTACTTTTTCCCTCCTGTTCTCCTCCCCGTCCACGGGCTCGGTAGGTAAATAACACTCATATAATCCTGCCCTCTGGCTGTGTGCGGCTCTGTGGTTTGTGCTCTTACCTTTGTTGTACATGTTGGTGGGCACCTGCACCACGCTGAGGCTCACGTTTACTGACAGGTTATTGAAATGGTCATTTGGCTCCAGTATGAACTCTCCTCCCAGCTCCACGTTATTCCCCTCCTCATCCAACTCATTGATCAGAACTGCGTTGAAGTACTCGTACTGATGGGTACAAGCACAGGGTTAAAATGACAAATGGTACACACACTGCAGGTACAGCAAGTGTTTCAGGACTTTTTAAAACTTTTTTTTGCCTCTTTTTAGAATTTGATTTGGTCTGCTTACATGAACCTTCTTCATACTGTGTTTTTTCATGGCAACACTGACAAGTGGCTCTCACTAAGTAGGAGAAACTAAAGCTTAATTTATAGGAAAGGATACAACATGTCCTAGTTTACCTGCACCATCCTCCTACAAATGAAGATGCATCTTTCTTGTTGTCCCAAACATAATCACATTTATGATAGTACAAGTGTCATTTTGTCAAATGTGAAGAAACAGTAAAGCACTGCAGTAGTTGTTAACCCAATTGCTATAAAAAGATGTAATGACAAGACAAAATAGAGAAGTAAAAGTAAGATAAAGCGAGCAAACCACAAGAGTATGAAAATATCCCAGGGTATAGAATAAAAGAGTGGGTTTACACCACAGGCGATAATTAAAGAACAGCAATAAATGTAAGCGGATGAAGAGTTTTTACACAATTTTGCAGGTCATCTGTTTTTTTCAGTTTGTCTAAATAAGCAGTTATCACCACCATTTGTCATTGAGCTTCAAAACGGATTTGGTGTATCAAAAGGCCTTTACAACTGTAAGTAAAAAGTCAAGAACAGTGCGACTTCCCTAAAGTAAAAGCCGACAGCGTTGCTGGCCTGTCCTTCACTGACTGCTGCAGCAAAAGAAAGACTGCCTCATCCTGTCTGAGCGGCCTCTCTGTGGCCTCTGGTCCTCATTGTCTCCACCGAGAGAGACGGAGGGGAGGGGGAGATGGGTGATGGACTCTATAGCATCGCACTCGGGGGAGGCCGTACGGGCATCACCATCAAGCAGCCCCTGACAGCTCATACCACGCCTGAGCAGCTCTTTGACGAGCTGAGGCGGGGCGGAGGGGGAGAGCTGCAGAGGGGAGAGAAACGTGCACGCTCAGCAGAACTGGAAGTGCTGTATGGAAGCACGTTAACCAGCAGGGTTATTACTGTAGAGGAGGCCATGGGACACTGCAGCTCTCCGCGACGCCCCACTGACTCTTACACCACTGCAGTTAGCTTGGCCCTACTGCAGTGATGTGCTCGCGTAACAGAGACAAAGGCTTATTGAATTAACAGGAGACAGACGCACTCAGTAAGCTTCATTCCAAACACTGTGGGTTTAACAGGACCTGACCTTTGCTGCAATCACAAATTTCCATTTACTGACGTTACAGAGCACACTGTTGAAGGAAAGATTCGTCTAAGATTTTAGGTTTTACTGTGAGGATTCAGAGTGACCAAGACTTTGATGGAGTCACCCAAAACAAAGCCCGGTGTTATCTATTTGCATCATTTTTGATAACGTTCAGAACGCAAGAAATTCACTTTCAATCTCATGCATTTTATCAAGCAGATTTTAAACATTTTTCCTCAGTCGCCATTCCATTTGATTTGATTTTACCCTTCAGAAAATACAGTTTACAAAGTTACCACGCATTCCTAATTTAGGCAATAAGTACAATTTTCTATATGCTTCAAAAATGTACTGGGCAAACACAGACATGAATTAGGCCTTAAACTGCAACATTTTAGCAGAAACACCAAAAGCAGGCACAAAAACTGTACACATTCTACATATATCACATCTAATTATTTTTCAAATCTATTTTGAGATATATTTGATACTTCTGGAATAATGGTATTGTCAAGGGTAAATGAAGTCCTGCCAGGACTACTTCACGCCAGCATAAAAAGGTTTTTTTTTTAACCACACCAAGATAACATCAAATTAAAATTTTAACTGTGAAAATTCTCCATCAGACCACATTTGCACACTTGAACTGTGGAATATAGATGGATCAATACAAAACAGTTGACTGTCCGAACATGAAGCGGCTGAGATAAGAGGGGCTGCTTATCTCATTGTGGTCAGTGAAATGGTGCGTGAAAAATGTGTGGTGTCACAGGAGGCGAGCCGGACTAAATGATGCCTCGTGGACTAATATCACGACATCTCATCATTATCACAGGTATATATTGAATTTTCCGTGCAATATTTTATGGCCTTCACAATGATAAGAAATTGTAAAAAAAAATCTGTGTGCTCAGCAGATGAACCCCATACACAGATAGGTAAGTTTTCAATAATTGCCTGCGACAAATGTTGATGTAAAATAGTGCAATTTTACTGCAGGAGTTTAATGTGTTCACCCCATAAAATTATAGGTATAATAAATTCAATTTTAAAAATAAAAACAAAAACTCTACAATAAAGCTTCTGATCCTGAAATCTTACACTTTTTTAGGACATTTTTTTTATTGGAAAAAAAAGGAAATAAATATACAAGTTTATACAGAATATATGACCAAAGTGAATACTGGATTATTTTAGATTATTGGATTATAAAAATAAAATCAGTTCTTTACTGTCTGGTGGATGGAGTCAGAGACTGTTAGTGTTTGTGACCGTGTGAGAAATACCAAATTAATGTGAGCTCATCTGGAAGACATTTCATTAAATATCATATAATTTAGATAAAACACTATTGTGAAAAATGTCTAGTTGCTTTAATGGTTTAGTGCACCTGTCTTTAAATTTAGAAGGGTGAAGTCATATTTTAACTGCTACACACAGGATAAAAAAAAAGAAAAGATTTTTTTTTTTATATGCAAAAATAAGCAGTAAGGATTTAAGTTCAGGAACAACAAAGATATATAAAAAGAAAGGATATGGATATGTGAGCAGCAGAGGAATGGGGAGGCAACAAGGTGACTGAAATGTATTCACATGATGTAAATGATTCTATTAACTGTAAAGTGCTGCCATTAGTTTAGTGTTTTGTTGCTCCAGTGGGTTTCCAATCTAGAGCCATGAAAGTGAAACAATGCGCCGGGCAAAATAGTTTCATTTATCTTTGTCCAGAGAGGGAGAGAGAGAGAGAGAGAGAGAGAGAAGAGAGAGGGGAAGAGAGAGCGAGAGAGAGAGAGAGAGAGAGAGAGAGAGAGAGAGAGCACTAACACATGACAGAAATACTGCATTCCCTCCGCATAGAGGAGCTCAGTGCGCCTTGGAAATCCGCAATAAGACCACAGGCGATAAATAAAGCACCAACAAAAACCCAAACACACCTGAGCATGAAGTATATTTAGACAAAATTACAAAATCCATTAGCTTTGTTATCGGTTAATATCTGTCGAGAAATATCACTTTTGTCTGCAGGATGAGGATCCAAAGGAGGTCTAAATAAAGCTCTTATCCAGTCACCTTTACTGTTATTTAATGTTATTCAGAAACTTCACCCAAGGCGCAGCTGGGAGCTGCTTTTGACGTATGATTACAGTTTGAAACAATCAGTGTGAGTTATGATGGAGCTGCAGTCTTCAGTGTATCAAAGTCTTATCAGAGCAGCGTTATGTATCACAGCGCTGACACTGTGAAGGGCGCTGCCACCCAATTAAAGACTCCAGGCCTATTATCCTTCTCTCACCTTGCTGCTCAGGCCTGCCCACCTCAACTTCTAACGATTCCTCTTGCGTCATGAACATTTTTAATATGCTTTTATCTGTGTTTCATACTTTTTTTTTGTCCCACTCAGACCTCACCTGCAGGTCAGGATTCTCCTCGTGCTGATGGTGCGCTTCTTCTGCTGCCTCCACCAGACGCTGACAGGTATAACAAAAGGTAAACCACAACACGTCATAAAATGCAATATGTTGTGTTATAATTTATGCGCTTAACGGTGTTTGAATATCTATTTTTTCTTTGATGAAATCACCTGAATATCTCCAAAACGAACTTCCAGGAAGTGTATTCGCTGATTGAATGAAACGAGGGGTTCGGATTGGATAGGATAATGTGATTGGTTAATCGATATCACGTGACACCGACATGTACTTTTCTCGGTTTTGCACGAATATGCCAGTATAGTTGAAAATTCAGGCAATACGATCCAAATCTTTACGATAACATTTAAAATCTCTAAATGTGTAAACTTTGAGTATTTTCAAGTTTTGCTCGATAGCTCGCGCCTATTTCTTCCGTGTTGGCTGTAGACTGCCCGCGCGCTTGTCGAACCTTGGGTGGGAAAAACGGGCATTGCGCTGCAACATTCCGCTCTTCCCTCTGCTGCTCTTTATATTCCTCAAACTTGCTGTTTGCCACTCCATTATTTTCACATCTCAACAAACTTCGTCTTTCCATC
The DNA here is from genome assembly GCA_900303265.1 of Brotula barbata. Classification (NCBI taxonomy): domain Eukaryota; kingdom Metazoa; phylum Chordata; class Actinopteri; order Ophidiiformes; family Ophidiidae; genus Brotula; species Brotula barbata. The sequence continues at coordinate 25,150 of OMNV01000596.1, forward strand.
CAAGAGGAACATGATCGAAGATCGCTGTCAAGATTTAAATTAATCTTTTGGATCACGCAGCAAGCCAGGGTTTTGTTTAAATTAGCGCTCGACGTGTAATGCTGTCAGAAATGTTTTAGTCTCTCCCTCCTTCTCAATTTTAAAGGTAAAAACACTCATAAATGCAGGCCTTGGCGGGTGTCGCTGAGGGATGATTGATGAGTCCACGCTGGTGTACAGGATTTGACACCGTGCCGTCCGCGTACACGTATCGCCGGTATAAAACCTGAACTGCAGAAATATGCTGGGCTGTGTGTTTCCGTGGAAATACCACGCCAACCTCACCGTCTGTCGGGCCGTTGGAGCGCAGCAGGTAATTAACATCTGTCACGCGTGTCAAAATAACTGCAATGTAAACACTACGGAGGCCCGTGAGCGCGCTCCGCTGCCGTGCCAATTTCGTTTGACCTCGCGGTGAGTTTATGCCTCATGTCAGCAAACGGAAAAATGAGAGAAATCCAAGGCTTTCGTTTCTGGATCGGAATATTTCCGGCAGCCCGGAGCGACGCCTGAATGTATTTTTGCGGAATGTACCAGACTTCCACCTTCAACACTTTACTGAGGTCGCTGCCTTCATTTTCACCCACTTTTCAATTTACAGCGAGTTGATGACGTAAGACTTTATGCGCGTCTGCTGCGCCCAGAATAAACATTGCCAGATTTGTGTTGGGTTTTCTTGTATTATTATAAGCACATCATCTCCAATAATACTTAATTATATGTTTACAATTTCACAGATTTAAATCAAGTTTAATAAACCAAACGATTATGAGTACAATTCACAGGCTGACTTGTCATGATTTGTTACCCCACAACACAGTCTGGGACCAGGCAGGCTGAGATAACCGTTATCATTTCCCAGCATTCCCCTGGAGGTTAACTATTAAAATGGTTACATGCTCCTCTGTGCAGAGGTCACTGACTGACAGCAGGCCTGACCTATAAGAAATGCACCATATTCCACAGGGATGAATTCTCTCCATCAACGTCAAGCAGAGATATGATCTTCGCAAGGCTACCAAATAATCTGCTGCCTGTAATGAAATTACGAGCTCTCTCTAAATGAGACAGAAACATTTTATTTTTTTTACCCACCCTGGTGGCTTCTGCTTTCCTCTGAAACATTTCCTCCATCTTCACAGCCAAATTTTTCACCAGTTTCACACCATCAATTTCTTCCACTTTGACCGATTTCTCAAATTCTTTGTATTTCTGAAAAGACCGAAAAAAGAAAGAAAAAAATGTTGGAATTATACACAGTTTGTATTTTCATCACATTGGCCACAGGCAAACGCACTGAAAATTTATAGGCTTTGAGCTCAGATGGCAGATTATTAGAGGACAAACCACATCAAGCGTTTAATTTATTTCAGTGTCTTAAATGTCCACGTAGAAGATGAAAACATGTATATTAACCACGTCTCTCTCTCTGTCTCTCTCTCTCTCTCTCTCTCTGTGTGTGTGCGTGTGTGAGAGTATCTGTGTTTGAGATTGTATCCCAGTCCAGAGAGAGAAATTGTTAGACAAGGCTTATGAGACTTCATGCATTGGTTGACAAGCTGCATGCAGCCGGTCTCAGATGAACGGCCGATCACATCCATGCTGCGCCATGCAATGACTGATGGCTTTTATCGGGTCTCAGTCATTGGCTGCACATGGTGTTCCTTTGTCTCTGATTGGCTGGAGATAGCCATGTTGGGTGGTCAGGGGGTGGGGCTTAATCTGAAGGCTATGCACGGTAAGAGGGTAATTGAAATGGAATCAAAGCACAGGCGAAAGATAATAACGTGTCAAGCGTGGACGATTCTGGATAATGAAGTACACCTCACATAATGCTGATTCGGCTGGATACACAGGACCTCCAGTGATACAGAACAAAGCTCAGAGCAACGCAACGTTACATAATCCCACACCTGCCTGATACACACCACATAGAAACAAAATCCTCTCAGGCCGTCTGGCTATGGCTACCACACACACATCTGATAACCTCATGTAAAAATAAACATAATCCACATGATGCAATACTGTTAAAATTTTACACTTTCAAAAACATTATGTGGATAGAAATCACAGACACACGCAGACACACACGCTCACACCAGTACATGAGGCGACAAATTACCTAGTGAAAGGAAGAGTGTGTGCTTGCAGTGGAGCAGAACAGTTCATTTCACGCCTGTCCTCCTCGCCTCAGCACCCCGAGACCCCCGGTCCACCTCCACCTCCCCCCTCATACTCCTCTAGTCATCAAGTAGGGGTTAAGGCCCATCCATCAAAAGCACTGATCATGATTATTGATCAGAGTAATGATCAGTGTAGGAGTGAAATCTGCCTGCCTGCATGCTGGGAAGCCAGAAGAGCCCCAGTCGTTCCCCCAATACAGAAATTTGACTCAAATCGTCTAATCCGCCACGAAAACATCTAATGATCAGCTTTAATGAGCAGTCTCTAACGACACGTCAGCTCCTTCGCAGCTCACTGCTGTGTGCTGACTGGCTCAGCTCTGTTCTCTGCAGACACGCGTCCATGAACAAGAACATGAGCAAAGCGCTTACACACTCATAACACACTCATCTGGGTGTAATGTTACGCTGCTGTTTGTACAAAAATTAAACACATGTTTTGGAACAAACAGAGGGAAATAAAAGAAAAGGGAAAATAAATGAGAGGAATAATTGGAGAATAAAAGGGAAAAAATAAACAGAAGCCTTTGGTGCCAGGATGTTGGCTTGTAGCTGTCACCTCACAGCAGGAAGGGTAGTTTGGATCCCTGGGCCAGCTGAGGATTTTCTCCCTGGAGTTTGCATGTTCTCCTCATGTTTGTGTGGGTTTCCTCCGGGTGGGCCAATTCCACAGTCCAAAAACATACGTATTAAGAATACCCCTTTAATTGCCCTTGACCAAGCTACTTGCCTTAGATCTGGATTTGGTCCCCGGGTGCTGCTCTGTTGCTGCCCACAGCTCCTAAAATAGTTTGGATGGGTCAAATGTAGAGGATTAGAATATTGTGAAAATATAAAATAAGTTAACATACAGGATGAGGCGTTTTTACTGCGGCTCTGTGAAGCAGGATTTATGTGTATGAGTAAAATGGATGCCATATATTTCGCAAGACACAACCAAAGGCTCAATCCTTGAGAGGCAATAGATTTAAACACAGCGGCGCTGCTTTTATGGTATATAGAGGAGCTCAAAGTCAAAGCAAAGGCAAACTGTATATCCACACGGACTGCTAAATAGATGTAAGGATGTGTGATGAGAGGAAAGAAACACTGGAACACTCAAGTCAGTTTAATTACTACAAGGTCTTGATTTTGTTGTTGTTTAGTTTCCTTTAAACTACAAACATGCTGGTGATGAGTGTGATCCGGCTGCATTAAAGGCCTTCATCAGTGTTAAGAGGCTCAGAAAGTCATAGGACATGAATATACTACACGAGTAATACAAACGTGAAAATGTTACAAAAGCTTAACTTACTTAGAAATGGATGAAAAAAAATCGATGAAAAACAAACACAAAAAAACCCACAACAAAAACTTGAAAGAAAACTTCTTGTACGCATGCCGCCTTTAATAAGAACACATTTCCCAGTTAAGAGGACTGTGTCAGCATACTGTGCTTCGTGGATTGTTTGTATGACACCACACACACCACACATCATTCAGCCACCTCCAGGTGTGTAAGAGCCTCCGATCAATCCGATCCTCTTTAAATCAGTCAGGCCGCTCACCATTTAAAACAACCCTGATGGCCAGACCTCAGGCCTGTGTGTGTGTGTGTGTGTGTGTGTGTGTCCACCTCTGCCATAAAGTGGTCAGAAAGTTACATCTATTGCACTGGGTCACTTATTATCTGGAGATTTGTTAATGCGACCCCCGTCCGCACAACAGCGCTCTCATTTGTCTCCTCATCACATTCCTATGTAGAGGTTGGAACTCTTGACTCGAGAGATTTAACTGGTGAGATGAGAGGAGAGAGGAATCGGCGCCACGGTTAATGGGCCGTATCAAGTACAAACACACATGCACGCACACGTACACACACACACACACACACACAGATACTGGGGGAGAGCGAGAGCCCTCTCTCTGCCAAACACACCTGAGTCTCCTCCATAGAAACGCATCAGCATTCAGCTGAAACTGCTAAATGTATCTGCAGCCATTTGAGGGAGAACACGGCATTACAGCACACAATGCATGTAGCTACACGACCATCAGACAAAAGGAAACTCAGGACAACATGCAATGGGTGCTGGGATGTAAAAAGAATACCTTTTGCAGGAGTTGGGATCCAGAGTATTTTGCAGAGAGCGATTTTATTTCACCACCAAACGCTGATGCCCAGAGCTTAACTCTAAAAAATAAAACAAAGAGAAAATCCTTCAGCTCACAGGGTCCTGAACATTTCAATACATGATGTCAGCAAACACTGAGTTTACTTGTGGGTGGCAAATACACCCAGAAATAGGAGGAAACACATTTTTAAGATATTAAATGGTATTAACAAAAGCCTAATTTTGACATTTACAACAGATTCCTTTTCCATTAGAGCTCCATTCTGCTGAATGTTGAAGTCTGTAATCTCTAAACTCTCCTCACTCCAGCAGCTGCTCTTAAAATCCTTCTATCTCTTCTCAGCTGTCGTTTTCCCGTGGCTTCTTTTCTTACACATCAAAAGGACGCTGGTATGGCTCAAAGCATTCACGCTCCGGACCGGTGGTTGCTTGCAATATGGAGAATTTATGCTGGCATTAGTTAAGATTCTTGTACTGTAAGTCGCACCGTGGAAGCTCAATGCCTCCGGTGTAAAAGTGGACTGAATTTTACCGCCCTGCGGGAAACATGGATGCTGTGAGAGTGTAATCCAAGGATTCAAAATGGCAGAACACATATCCTGAAGTAGACTCAAAACAAAAGAAACGCTGTGCTTCCAGTTGTTCTTATCTGCAGAGGCACATTTTTTAAGCCTGCTCTTGTTGTGCAAAATCATTTGAATTTTCATCACATGTAAAAATGTGGCCTTAGAGATAAATCACGCATAAAAATATGCAGGAAAAAGGCTTTTATATGGTCATTGCAGCAAACTCTCAGGCGTTTTGGAGACTGTACTTTGATAATGACTCGCATCTATGATGCCAATCAAAGGCTGTTTGTAGTATTAAGGGAAAACTTTCCTTTTTGAATTTTCACTTACATCTTAATTCATTTAGTTTTTTGGATAAAGTTAAAATAGGCAGAACAATGCAGCAAAATCCCAGGACAGCGGTTTCCTATGTAAAGCGCTCTAGATTCAACAAAAGTCCTCCAAGCTGCCGGTACAGTGCAGATTACTACTTTTACATTAGATTACACGTTAGAGAATTGTAGTTCAAGAGTTACAATTAATGATTATCAGAAAATATATGCAATGGATAATCTTGATCGTATATCAAAATACATTTTTGTGGATAAAAAGGTGCCGAAATGTTATTTTTTAATATAAGATCAAGACGTCTCCCCCAAAACTGTAACACTTGTTTTAATGTAACCATAAAGCTCGGCCTAAATCTACACCTATTATAATCAGGGCCACATTGTTTTTCCATTATTCACATGTAATATTATTGTGACTTAGGTTACAGTATACACTGCAAAGCATAACCAAAATACAGCAAACTACAACAAAAGAAGCAGAATCAAAAATCAGATTTTTTTTTTGGAGACATTTCTTTGTAGCATATTTCTGTTTCTTTAAACTTTCTCTTGTTCCTCTGATTGGTTTAATGATTCCTCTAAATTAAATATGGAATTTCCCTTTTCTTCTCCATCGCTGAGTACAAAAAAAATGTCCTATTTAAAAAAGAAAAATAGAAAAGACGAGCAAATGAAACAGAATTTTAAAAAATCCCCAACAGAGGCAAACAGGAAACGCTGCTTTTCGCAGGCTACGAATTTAGGTAATAAAACGTGTATATCGGTTTTTAATAATCTAGACGTCGGCTGTTATTAGTTTGAGTGTAGATGGAAGTTCATGCACTCACACAGACAGAGGGATCCCCGGCTGGGACCCCAACACCTCCTCCACATTCCAGCCGACGGTGATCCAGAGGAGGAGGAAGCTGCTGCAGCGCACGTGCCGAACCATAATCCTCCGCATATTTTACTTCTATTAATTTATAAAAAAATAAATAAAGAGATATATATATATATATACAGATGTATGTCCCGTCTCCGGTGTCTCGTCCCCGCACCGCACACCCTTGATCTCGGTCCAACTTGTCCAGCTGCGCTACTGCCAGCACATACAGTACTGTATCCAGCTGTAAAGGCTTCCCTCATCCCCAGGTTCAT
>OMNV01000597.1:0-14346 GCA_900303265.1 Brotula barbata
CACTAGGTGTCACGACGGCTCCTTCATATTAAGAGTTTTGTGTTTGTCTTGTCACTTCCTGTTTTATTTTGACATCCCTGTCCTGTGTCATGTCTGGTTGCTTTACTTCCTCTTGTGTGATTACCTGTCTCCTCCCTAATGTGTTTCACCTGTGTCTCGTTAACCTTACTCCACACACTATATATGTCCTGTGTTCCCCTGTCTCTGTGCCAGTTTGTCATCGAACCACTCGTGAGATGCTTACCAGCTCTGGTCTGTTTCAAGCGATCGTGATCGACTCTACTACCAGTTACCAGCCTGTTTCTTGTCCTGCTTGTGTTCGACCCTGCCTGCCTCCTCGACTAACCTTCTGCCTGACCCCCCTGGATCCCGGTTGCCGATTCTGCCTGTCTGATTACCCGCTACACGCCAGCCCCACCTGTACCGTCACTGATATCAACAGAGATCCGGAACCGATCCTGGCCTGCTGGACCCTCGCCTCCTGTCCAGTCCTACCCGTTGATCTCTGCTCTTCAATAAACCTTGTTTGCCTGAACGAGCTTCTAGTCATGCATTTGGGTCCGAACCTCCTCTGCTCCGTCCCTGACAGATTCTAGGGGAAATTCAAATTAAATTATTGATTTTCAAAGCAATATCTTTGAAAATGTAAGCTTGTAGATAAACAAGATTTTTCACAACTTCTCCAGAAAGTATTAAATTGTTAATCCTCTTTTAAAGAATATGTGCAATTATTAATGAGTTACTTAAGTCCATTAAATAACCCTTAACTGTTTGTGTACAACTGTAGCAATTTGCCATCTAATTCATCAGTGTTGAATGAGGCAAATATTAGGAACTAGTGAAAATTGATTGACTTATGGTGGCCGTATTTCATCAATCAACCTGACCTTTGAGATTCTGTATGACCTTTGTCCAAGACACATCATAGCAAATTTGATCAATCAGATCATGCAGTATTTATTCATTCTCTAATGAAGCACCCCCAATGGGCTAATATTGTCAAAATGTCCAAGTTAGGATGAGATGTGTTATGAATATTGACATTACCCGAGCACTGTGATTCAACTTTATTCAGACGTGTTAAGGGCGTGATACCAAATATGACAAGTCATATTTAGTCAAGTGAAATCAAATGTAATCATAAAGAATATTTAATAACAACATAAGCCGACGGCAGAAAGTTTGAAAATAAAAACAACAGTAATAAGTAATAAGTAATAAAACAACAATTGGAAAAACAGAAGGAGAAAAACACAGGATAACCTATGTCTGGATAATATTAATTGAAATAATTGAATTAGAAATATAAAATGCTGCATACACACACTGGCATTTTGCAACCTAGCTAGCGTAATTCGAGGAGGCTATGAAGGTTCATAGATGACCATTACATCATCATACACTGTCATACAAGCATCACTTGTTGACTCCACACAATCCTGAGAAAACAGGGAGTTGATCTGCCTCTTTGCATATGATTGCATGAAATACACTCATGTAAACACACTTCATATAATGTTGTTATACATTGTTTTTCCTTACATAAATACATGGCTTCAGAGAAAACAAGTGTTTTTAACCCACAATTTTTTCACATTGCCCGTCTCAGTTCGATGTTGGTGCAGCAGAACACAAAGTACGCAGGTGTCAATAAAGGACAGTGTACACGATGTCAGGCAAGTATGATCAGTTGATGCAGACACAGTCCTGGGAAGAGCATAAGAGGTGTTGCTGTTGTAATGATGAATTTGTCGTGTCATAAATTGCTGATAAAACACATGGTTTCATGTAATAGGGGCAATTTGTGTAACCCATCCATTCATTCTGAATGATTGGACTCAGTTTGCTGATGGGTGGAAGATAACAGATGTCAGCAAATTCCATTGAACCTTTATTTCACCTCAAAAAAAAATCCTCATTTGTGTCAAGGTGTCAAATTTGAGATTTGAGTTGATTTCTAATGTGCTCTATATGAGGGACATTCTTCTTCCCTTTCTTCTTTTCTGACTGATGTAATATGGAGTATAACCTTCTTCTGAGAGTGAATAACAAGACTGGATATTTTGGATTAAAAATAATAAAATATAAGTTGGACTTTGGGACGCAATGGCCTTTGTAAATGAATAAAAAACAGCTAAAGATGACCAGCCATCCTTTTATAAAAAAAATATACTATTCCATACACTTCATACACTTATTTATAATCATATACATAACAATCAAATACCTTTTGATTCTGACAGATCCAGCTATCAAAACTATGAGATGGCATGATTAGAAACCAAAAGATTTATTAATTTGCTTTTCCTTGTCCCTGTGGATGGCCTTATACCAAATTTGTGGTATCTTAGGATCTACAGCATGTCATAGATATGAAGCATAGCGAAGTAGAGAAGATGTTTCTGTTTGGTTGTTGCCATGGTTTTCTTAATAAAACAAGACACAGTAATATATGATTTTGGTTTTCCACAATGCAAAGATAGAGAACAGCATGTTCCTTTTACCACTGCAAAGTAAAGGTGTTTATTCATGTTAAAAAGATGATGTGCTTTCCTTCGGCTTGTGCTTCGCTCAAATAGTGATACTACAAATCACCAAAAACGGTTGTTGTTGCCCTGTAAACAGAGAACCACTAACACTGTGTATCCGGCTGAGCTCGTCGTAACTGCTGCAATGGATGACTTTGAAGCAAGAAACTGAAGGCTTACCGTCTTTAGTGACGACTTTTAGCTTTGCACAAGGTTGAGTTTGTTTACTGTGAGGGAGGAGGAATACATCGCTGAGAAAAATAGGGGCCTAACACCTTAAAGGATTTTTTTGTTCCAATTCTATATTTGTTTGCTCTGAATGTGCTGTTTTTTTGCTGTTATACCTACTGGCGTACTTTCCAAACTATCTACAATGAGTAAATATGATCCTGTCCTAGTCACACATATTGTTGGTAATAGCTCTTGGGTTTTATGTTGTGTTCATGTGTTGAACTGCTGTGTGCTGTGTAGAATTATTTCTCCTCTTAACTCAGTGCATACACACCACCTTTGCACTCACACACTTTGTACACTTGCATAATCATTTAGCCCTCCAAGTGCAGTTGTTGCAGTTTCCCACATCTGCCAGGAAAGAGTGCAGCCCCTTTCCACGCTTGTAAGGTAAATGCAAATGTACTACATGCATGAAAAAAACAAACAAAACACAACAAAAAACAACAAGTGTTTGTTTGATCCTAATTGTTAGTTATCCTATTATTATAATTATTATTATTATTATTACTAGGAGTAGTAGTAGTAGGAGTAGTAGTAGCAGTACTACAATTATTAGCTTATTTACCAGGTAAAATACATATTAAAACAAATTACATCAAGCTCTAATTAATGCAAGAAAACTAAAACACAACTTCTAATTCCAGTAACAACCAGAACTACAAGAAGTGGGCAAGCAGCACATCTGTTGCATGTTTACAATCCCCTCAAGTCCAAAAATTGTCAATTGTAGTCTGGTAGTAAGTGTCCATTCAAACAATTTCCCAATTAACGCACTATGCAAAACAAAACAGATCATGACTACTTACCGTCAACGCACACATCAAATTTCTGCAAACTTCTACAGCAGTGCAGCCAGTGCTCGACCTATAGATGCATGGCAAGTTACACATAAGTTTCTCTTGTAAATTTGCGACTTTGTAATCTCAGTGAAATTGACTGTGTAATTTTAATTCCCTCTGTTTTATTAAGGAGAATATTGTTCAGATAAATGATCGATTTTGCTGAATTGATAATCATCAGTGAATGATTAAACATCCAATGGGGTCTGATCAGCCTCTCCTGATGGACATTTCTGTGTTAATTAATTTCATGCCATAGTAAGGATTTAAAATTTTGTAAATCATCTATTAACACCATGAAAAACAAACCAAAAACTAACTTTCTACTAGCTACATTTGTGAGAGGAAACACATGACTTCATTACAAATTGAAAGTCCTCCTAATTGCTGAACCAAAGCGTACCCAAACACCAATTTGTTTGAATAATATTACAATTTTAAAGAAAATTACAGATTCTTACAAACTTGCTTGTATTTTCTTAGTTTAACCGTCATTTCTATCTGTTATAATAAAGTATATAATCTGTTATCTGTTATAATAAAGTCAATGTGATTATCAGACACAATTTTAAAGTTTCTATACTCACACTCTACAGTCTGATCCACCAACAATGGGTGTGCTCACACTGAACACTGCACAGGACCTCTGAACAGTTTCGTCTGTTGTCATTTCTTCTATGTACCATAGGTTTATGAGTTTGAAGGACACCTTGTGTACTGCGCTGAACATATGTTGCTTTTGCTGCCACACATTGGTGATGTTATTGGTGCTTGTAAATGTATGACTTACTTGACTGATACCTTGCTACCTTTTGGGGAATGTAGGTCACCATCATAGGACATTTACTGGACTTACTGTCTGTGTTGTCTTCTCCAACTTGTTCCAGGAATAATGCAGTTCTTTCCACTCATCCTCTGCTAACCCTCTCCGAGTGTTCATAGGCCTGCATGTTTCCTTTTCTCTGAAGGTTCCAAGTGAGGGACCATTTTGGCAAAGCCAGACTTTGTTGTCAGAATGGGCATCCGCTGTACAACCTCCTCTTGGCTTTGGTTGCACTCTGTCACTCTTGTAGGAGAAGGAGCACCTTCAAGTCCCACTTCATGTCCATTTTGGTTTATTGTGGATGTTTCCACTGGGAGGGGTGATTGGCCATTCAGGCCTTTGTGGCAACCTGAACGGCCTGGGTAGTAATCTACTTGCTATACATCGTCCTGTTTGACAATCTCCACCTTACACGATGAGGATGAGGGGTTGGATTTTGGAGGAAAACTCACTATCTTGTGCTAACATGTGTGGAAAAGCAGACAATGGAACTGCTAAAACTGACCAAAATTTGTGACATCCCAACAATCCATCTTTGAAATCACCCATCCATAAAATCAGCCATCTTTTACAATTGGCCAGATTGTTAAATGTTCCGGCAATTAATCAGACATCCAGACCATCCTGACACTTTAAAGCAGTGACCTCCAATCGGCTGAAATTTATGACCAAATCAGGTTAAAATTCTGGTTAAAGTCATACAGTGTCTGTCTGGCTCCGACTTTATAACCACGCTGAAGGAAAGGAGACCAATTCCAAGCAAATGGCGTGAAGCTTCAGGTAGTTCAAAATCATACATACTTGAAAACTACATATTTTTATGATTTGGTAAATAATTAAAGAAGTGATTATATTACAAATGAATCATTAAAGAGTCCTAATGGAAAAGTTAAAAATCCATTTCAACATCAAAATTTTACATCACACCAGCACAGGAGGTTAAAAAGTGGTTGTTCATAAATAAATAAAATTGCCGCTGTGCTAGTAAATGATCATTACCTCCACACAGTCCACAACATGAAGAACATTTAAATATTACTGTTTTATGTCTGTCTTTTATCTGTTGTAGTATATCTGTGCTTGACACACACACAATCTTTCTCTGTATTCTGCTCCTGTCAGTTCATCTGGCACATAATGTGTTTGTCAAGCATGGAGGCCCCCGAGCTCGGTCAGGCTGAACTCCAGCCATATGTCTTTCTTTCATTACTTTGTCATATGAATCCAGTGGCCTCCAACACCGCCCATTAATCCTGTGCCAGGTCCCCTCCTCCTGGTGGCATTTTGTTTGCAAGTTGAGTCTTGTCTAGGCAAGTGATTTTCACTGAATATTGAGTTTCATGGCAGGTAGCCACAATAATTGCTCCTCTGCACTCCAGTATTTGTTTGTCAGTGGTGTGGAAAGTAGATTTTTTTTGGACGTGGGTCTCTTTCATGCTGCTCACCTGAGCTGGTCAGTGTGGTCACCGATGAACAAACAGCAGCATGCAAAGCTCTGCGGCCAGTCAAAAGTGCTCCACAGCTGTACAACCCCCCCAACCAGTCTAACGAAAGGCCTGATGCATACGGTCAAATGAATTTGGGGCTGTCAGCAAACCAACAAGTTAACCACTTCAAAAGGTACAAAACAGAAACTAAACTCTTGACTCTAATGCAACCTGTTCATGTAGAGAAATACACATTCAGTGACAAATTGAACCTTTAATTGCCCTTAGCCAAAGCATTCACAGTTCATGCTCATTTATGAAAACCATCAGAGATTCCGACACTGCGTAGGCACACTCTGGGGTAATTTTGTTGATTTACTGTCGTCATTCCCAGTCAAATCCGCAATTTTTCAACAACCAAATGGTTTCATGAGAAGGCAGCTGTGTTTGAGTCATCGCTGCTGCTCTGCCAGGCTCGCTGTTGCTGTATGCAAGTCCAACTTCAGATTGCTCACACTTAATTAACTTAACTTTCATTCTTGTTGTAAATTTCTTGAATATGATAGCGGAACAATATGGCATGGGGCTTATAATGACAGCAACTGGAGCTAAATGATATGATACCAAGATGTTTGTTACTTGTCATAGCAACCATCCATTGTGTTATCCTTATCCACACAAATATGTACGCAGAAGTGGTATCAAAAAAGTCAGCAATCTGTATGTAGAGGAGACACAAAATACAAAATCAACATCAGTACATATCTGATACTAATCACATTATGACCACTCGTCAGACCAAGACATGATCATATAAATAATAATAGTCAGTTTAAAGCCTTTTTTTGTGAAGATTTCTAAACTGTGTTTCTACCAGTCTGTGTGGGTTTTCTCTGAGTGCTCTGATTTGCTCCCACCATCAAAAACATCAGGTCAATTACACCTATCAATGCCCCTGACCGAGGCACTAGGCTTTGGCCCTGGAGTGGTTGTGGGCTGTGGCTGAATGCAGACAACAAAACTGCATACTTGTTTTTCTTGTCTGGTCGTGAAAAGTAAAGTAGTCCCCATCTCCTTCCACATAACCACCTCTAAATCTTCCTGGCAAGATTTGACGTAGAGGGATTTAGATGGGATTTGCACTCCCCTCAGACTTATGGTGTTCTCCCAAGTGGAGGACATCATTCTGATTGGATGCTGCCTTGGAGATGTTTTGAGCAGATAAGCTTTTTTTTTTTATTTTTTTTTATGCTGTGTCATGCTTTTATAAAAATCAGTGTTGGTCACACTGTCATAAACTGTTCACTTCTTTGATTTTGCAGTTTCAATTATGTTGCTACAGTTTGATGAGATAACGTTTATGTAATCTGGCAGCTAAATGAAAATGGACGCCTTGATTAGGTCTTGGGGTGAACAAATTTACTTGGCCGGAGAAAGCCTGTTGGCGGATTGAAATGTTCTACCTGACTTACATGCCAGCTCTAACATAGTACAATGTGATTACAAAATTACTGTCAGTTGACAAAGGAATTACATTTTTTAATCTTAAATGATTTACATGTGTGTGCTTGTGTGTGGGTGAGTTGTCAACATAGTTCAAAAGGTTATTGACAGATTGTTATGATATTTTGTGGACAGTTGAGTTACAACAGCATATCTGGACCGTTGTAGATTAAAAACTGAATAAATAGTGTGCCAAATTATTTGGGATTATAACGTCATAAATTTGAGAGAAAAAAACTTGGATATTCGCTGAGATTATAGTTAAAAATTTGTGAGAAAATTTGTGTTATTGACACACGCCACTGAAAACTCGTACATACTTGCGGAGTACACATGCTGCTAAAATCATTGTAGTGTGTGTGAGAGGTTGTACCACAGGTATGTATATATACAGCATGCGGTGTGGTGTGTATTTGAATGACACTATTTTTATCAAAAATTTGCCACTTTATAATCTCATGGAATTTGGCTCCATAATTTTTTATTTATTTTTGCCTCCCTAATACAACATTCTATTTGTATCATGGGCAAAACAAAATAATACTTTTGATGCAGATTCAGATCATATATCTTTTTTTTTCAATCCATTATCATCATTACCATTATTTTCAGACTGCCTGTACTGTATTAAGCATAGGTTATGAATAGATGGCGGCAGAGACTAAAGATGCTACAGTCAGCTTTCAAACCAAAATACCATTGGTCGACTTTTCTATAAGGACTATATTTATACAAGCATGCCATGCCTAGTTGAGCTACAAATATGCAACTACCATCATCATCTATCTGTGACTGTGCTGATTCAGCAAAGATCAGTTTTCATCTATCCTCACTAGCTCCGGCGGTCCATCTACAACAGTTTGACCATTATTGAATTATTGATTTCCTTTAATATCTCCTAAGCTACAAATCGAGAGATATTACTCAAGTTACTGTGGGGAGGTTTTGTCAAAGAGCCAGTTTGTAAAAGTCAACTATACACATAAATGCAGCTTTTGGCTTTGTATTGCAAGTTCGTGAGGGACGTTTGGCCTTGGCAGAGGTTTGCATTCTCTGAGTGCTTTCTTGTTAGTGTATCTATTACTGTTTAGTGTATGTCTTGATCAACAAATGATTAACTTGACTTTTTATTTATATTTTGTTTTTGTGTTATAATTATATGTTAACATTTGCCTGTGATGATGAATAATTTTGAGTTTGAGCATAAACATGTGGATAATACTGAACACTCACTGCATATATCTACCTAATCGAGCATACGTAACAGATGAGCATGTGAATTATAACCTGCCACACTCACTCACTCTTTCTCGTGCAGCATCATGGGTAAAGCATTAACAATGTCTTAGCAAACTGAATAATTCATGATTTAGCAGCACATATCCATTAAATGCTTGTTACCATTACTTGACACTAATAAATGTACATTATGATTGGGTGCGACAGTTAGAGTCGCAAAAGAGAGAGGGACGGTGGTGGTAGGTCAGGGTGGGGGCGAGGCACAGACCCTCAGGTAACATAACTGTTGATGGTGATGTAAAGCATTTATTTAATAACATTAGCAGTCTAATTGCTTTTGAAAATGATGATTATCCTGGGTAAATTAAACCGTAGACTGTATTGGCCATTTGCCAGGCATGGTGCACGATCACAGGTCGGAATTAAAGAGGTTTATCTGAAAGGTTTTGCAATTAAAACGGTACAGCTTCAGTATTTGATAGTCATGATTGCATGGCATGTCATAATGAAACATTGATTCGGAGCGAGTTGATTGACTCATTCACAGCCTCTCAAGATCGTGTGTACATGAGTGGCAACAAATGTACTCCATATATCCATCCTCCCAGGAAGGTGAGTTGCATTATTGAGCGTTGGGATTATCTTTGTTTACCACATTGCTGCCCTTAATCTCCCTTTATCTGGAGACTCCATCCTGAGTATGACAAATATATTTATAACTTGGTTAATTTGTGTTAAGACGGTAGTGTGTACAAAGAGACGCGATTTGCTCCAACGCCCTTCAGCCGCGAAAACAACTAGGATCACTCTTCACTCATCTGCTGTTTCCCCATGCATACCGATAGGCTCCGAAATCGATGGCATCTTTTAATTGAAAAATAGATGGTCGTTTTTATATGCAGTCGGATCTGCTGCACCTTCGCCCTCTTTCCCCTCACACAGGGTGATTGTAGATACATGTCCTACCAAAGAAAAAAAAAAAGAAAAAAAGAAAAAAGTGTAGTGAAAAAATAAATTTGCTCCACTCATTTTTCAGGGTAAGAGGCATTAATGCTGTGAAGAGCAGAGGCCTTAATGTCATTATTCAAAGAAGGAATGTTAAATCATCCCCTCACTTAGTTATTGATTTGCCATTATACAAAGACTATTTAAAGAGGAACCTTGAATTGGATCCTGAGATTCAGTCAACGGCGTGTCTTCATCACCAATGCATGACCTTGGACTTGTTAGGTCGTATCACAACACCACATCACGTATCACTGATACCTCGCCTCCGCACTTCCCCGGGTCTATACATCACGTGAAATACCCGGAAGGCTTACTTGATTGTGCTCCTGAGAGCACAAAAAGGATTCATGAAAGGACATAAAACAGGCATGAAGCGAAAGATACTACACATGATTCACAGATGCACCAGGTTTTCTCAACGTCAGAATACCCATTAACACTGTCAGGCAAATTTGGCTTTGGTTTTCAAATGATGCAGATACCATTTGAAGCTTAACAGAATATCTAAGGCACATTTACTCTATTTATTTATTTATTTTTTAAATCTTATTTTTTAAAATGATAACGTTCTTGATTTTTATGGAATTAACATACATACAATATCACAATCAGGGCTGTTTCTTAACACGTTTGGGACCAAGAAACATCATGCTTTCTATTAAAGAATATATTCAGCTGAACGATATTACTTATCCTGTATAAACGAAATAGAGAAAGAGGAATGAATGTAAATGCAGAAGTGGCCTTTGAATTGCTGTAAATTGGTAGCTGGCAATTAGCTCCTTTTACACTTGTATAGGGAGCTAGCTTTTTAAGGTGAATAATTCAGATAGCAGCTCTGATGTAAACTCTACAATAAGATCAAACATATGGACTTTTCTTTCCCTAGGATTTTTCTACAAAAATATCTAAATATCTGTATTTTTTCATGTATTACAGTAGTAATACAGTAGTGTGTTGTGTAGTAGTAACTTCTGGTGCCATCTTACAGTGGTTAACCACAAAACCAGTAATCGTTACATCCCAATTAGACAAAAAAAGTTTAAATGTCAAACTGTAAATGTAGCAGTTATTGGATACATACTGTAACTGTTTCCGCGCATCAATGTGTCGTCAATTTAAGGAGCATGATATTCCTGTTAACATGGTCCAGAAAAACTGATTGCACAATTAGAAACTGTAACTCTTGTTTTCCTGTCAGTGTAAACATACTGTAAGCCAATATTGCCACTTCCTGCAGTATTGGCTTACTGTACAGTATATACTATAAAATGCTTGGGTAAGATATTTCCATATCCTCTGAAGTGCAACCATGAGCTAGAATCCTAATCTGCTTTACATCCTTAAACTATTGTCATCATAACAAATTGCAATCAGAAATATGCTCTCCACTATCGCAACAAAACCCTTTACACACAAGCACATTACATGATGTAAAGCTTGTCTATACGGCATGACAGATAGCTTTAAATCCCCTTTGCCTAACAGATGTTTCATTTGTCTCACACTATGATACATTGCGTGTCAACTGCAATTCCAACGTAGATTTCTCTCCAGATGAGCACATTCCGCATGATTTGTGAGGGTGCTGTGAACCGGGGTGCATTCTCTGTTGGAGATGATGCATTTGGTTAAGCGTTATCTGTCAGATTGGCATCTACGTATATGATCAATGCACATCATCTCATCATCATTATCATCATCACTCGCTGATTTGAGCGAGCGAAGCTATAGCATTTAATGGAGCCGTTTAGGGGAAAAAAAAACCCCACAAAGAATATTAGTTGTATGTAGATGAATAAAAGTAGACTCGTAGGCTCAACGTGTCCTTGCACCAATGTCAGCAGTCACACACAATAAAGATTATACGCACATACATCACACTGTGCAGTATCAAGTGTTGAATCTTACTATATGTCAGAAAACAGACACACAGCTGGGCCACTGTCAAACTTTGAGTGATTTCCCAAACCACACAATTCATTATCATCGTGACCAATTATCTTCATTCCCAAGTGATCACCTTTATGGAGTTATAATGTGAGGGCGTGTAATTCAGGAACACTAAAAACAGGTTGATCTGTGAGGAAGCAATTTGGTCAGCTATTCTTTTTTCTCTCTACAATTTCCACAGCTGATTTTGACCTGCTAGTGGTCCACTGCTTGACATTAACAAAAAATCGAAGAAAAAAATGTTCAAAAAAGCTGTTACATCCAGTAGATAACTATTTCGAGTTCTCTGCATATACTTTGTAGTGATTTATGGAGTTACACAAAGACGCCACAAGATGTTGTTTTGTAACTTTTTAGGTGAAACAGCAATGCGGTAATTTGAAATGGGACTAGTTAGCCGGATGACTGGTGTGTTATCAGGTTCACCAGTAATTAATTGACTGCTGAATGGTGCAATTGACCAATCGGAATTGAGTGATACAGTGTGCTGTATAATAATTAATAATCAGCTTAAGCAAACGACTTCCCCGCACAGTGTGAAGCCCTAAGGTGCCAGTTGTAATTACTGCACCCTAATATGTGCTGTTGGTGTCCGGTATGCCCTCCATTTTCTGTTCTAATGGGCAGAATATAGAAATGCATGCAAATCAGTCACATCTCCGTGTATCGTAAACTTCTCTGGATTCTCCACAGACATCAGACGTTTAATGTGAGATTCCCAATGTGATGAGAATCTTGGTGGATCCGAAAGTAAACACAGTACAGAATCATTAAAGGAAATTCTGCTTATTTAACGCCACATTTTGCTTTTGCCGAGCATCATTGAAGCTGAATTTTCTCATTGATGTACATTAGTGCTTATGACAGAAACCGAGCACATCAGACTCATTATTGATGTGGCTGAGATGAGCCTGGACATTTTTGTATTGCACGGAAGTTGTCAATAAGCATTTCAAAGGTTTGTGCTCATTTGCATTGATTGCCGTCAATGGGGATGCTAATGCTGCAGGACACAGTGTATTCTCCGTGTGTGTGTGTGTGTGATGATGATGATGGAAATGGAGAGAGATGGAGAGGTAGAGTGTGTTTGTGTGAGACGTCCCCTCTCCGTAGAGTTTGGGGTTACACTTCTCATGCAAAAATGTCAACGTGACTGAAAATGAAGTTGAAGTAATTGCATTAATGGACTCGTTTGGGAACTGCCACTGTGTCAAAATCAACTTGTTAGATTGAGATCAAGTGAGTGTACTGATTAATTATTTGCATATATTATACAGGAATAGCTGCTAAGGCGAGAGCGTCATCTCTTGACTTCGAGTTTGCCCTCAGAGGTTCAGACAGTCTCCATGTGAGCCACGTCCTACTTTCATTAGCAAGTGTCATCGAAACAGTAGAAAATGGTAATTATGCGGACCTCAGTTCATCTCATTTCTGATGAGGTTGTTTCTTACTTTGTATTTAGGTGTCTGGCTACCAAAGGTGGCCAAAAAATTTCTACAATGGAAGGGCTCCACAGTCTCTGTACTCTGGTTGTGCGACGTTCCTCCAGAGCTGATTGCGGCTCCCGCCAGCACAGATGTCGTTTCCCTTCCACGTAGCTTGAAGTTGTCTCTGGCCGGGGGTTCCCGCTTGCTGTGTTGCTCTATTGTTGCATTCAGCACACATCACATTCACCGCCATAAATGCAACAATTCACTTACGGTGATATCAAAAATAGGCCAATCACAATCTTTGACAGCTTTTGACAAGTGAACACTGAATACAATCTATTTAAAAGTTGATGCTGAGAGTCAGATGGTCCACTTTTTCTTGTGGTTTTGAAACCGGTCATATGAATTTGGGACAAATTTGTCTTAAATGTGTTCTATAGCAAGAACAGAGCTCGAAAGGATTTCCCTCAACGACAACATAATCCCATTCTGCGTGGATGAAAGACATGGTTTCAAATTTAAGACAACTTACAAACATTCTCTGTGTACATCACAGGCTTCCTCTCAAGTCAGATTTGTCTATGTTGGCTTGGTTGGAGCTGGGAGATTTAGCTCGAGATTCAGACTTGGGATTCCAACGTACAGTTTGTTTGGTTGCTCCTTTGATCAAAGTGGGAGGAACTGATTTTGAAATTTGAAATAGAACTCTTGAGCTGTTATGTCTTCACGTAGTCCGCATATCTATGTAAGTGTTAGTTAGTTAGTTGACAGTTATACATACACATTGTTTCAAGACAAAGCACTTTCCTTTTCTGACCTTGAGGCACATTCAAACTAAGAACAATATCTATTCAGAAGATGAATGAATGTCTTGTGAACTGAATGGAAGATGAACATCTGACTAGTGAGGCCATGCATCCCATTCCAAGAAAGAGGTTGGATATTTCAGAGTTCCTAGTACCATCGAAGGCAACATAACAACAACTGCCTCCAACCCACAAAGGTTCTGTTTACATTGTGTCCGAGTAAAAACAAGCTGCGGCACACTGATCAGATGGAGATTGTAGCCAGCTGTGGATTGTTCCAGGAAAATACAATCTGCAGTAGGCTACCAAACACATCAATTGTGTGGAGATTGGAGCCAATCTGGTGTCGGTCTTGTGTCCGACATGTCAGGCACAGAGAAAACTGAGAAAACATGTGTCTCTGTGTGAAGTAAATGATGATGTAAAAAGTTTAGAGATTTTTTGAAAATAAGTGAAATTATTATTATTGTAATATATTATTATTATTATATAATTTTTTCCATTGGCAGGAGGGAGGAAAAGTTAAATAATTATATCTGCTTAAGTGTCCTCTGGA